>APFE031724794.1:0-28608 GCA_000404065.3 Pinus taeda
TTTTACTTTTGACTTTTATAACTTTAAATTAATGTACAATTATATTATAATATATTAATTAAAGATTATAACCATGTTGGAGGTTGGAAAGGACGATGGATAGTCATGTTAGTTATGAGGATTAATGGAAGGGTACCCTCCACCGCCCCCCACACGCTCATGATGATGGGTGAAGCGACCTCTCATGTGTAAACTCGCAGAGGAGATAGGAAAGGTGGTGGGCATGGCAAGGACAAGGTGGGAGGTGATGCATGTAAGGAAGGATAGGGGAAAGGATATGGCAGGTTAGATTGTGGAGTTAAGGCAATTCGGGAGAGGGATAACCGCATTGCTATGAACGTTGGTGGGAGTTGAAGCACTAGAGCAAGCAGGCAGAGCTATTGTCGTCAGCATCAGTGGAGCATATTCGGGTATGTTTCTTGGTCCTATAATCCCCTTGCTATGACAACTCTATTTGTTTATGGATAGGCCATTCAGGAGAAGCCAGGGGATGGGAACTCTGGGGCTAGCTGGGGAGAACACTGCACGCATGGGGTGATTGTGGTCTGGCTTAGTGTTGTGGCTTTGAGAGCCTTGAGTGCCAACTGGGCAAGTAGATGTGAAGCTTCTCTTGAGAGTAGCAGAGTGAATTCACATGACTATGCGGGTGGAGTGGCAGGAAGAATGCAATGGGGAAGTGTAGGCATGAGGGAACATAGAGGAGCGACACAACTTAATTGGGTAGAGGGGTATGGGAAGGCTCAACCTCACTGGGGAAACCTTGACTGGGCAAAGGGGAATGGGAAGGTTCACCTGGGCAGGGGCACTCTTGCTTGGTCACGTGAGGGGTGGGTCAACCAAACTATGTATGAGTGGCATGGGGTGGGGAACATAGAGTAGCATGAGAGGGAAAGACGAACAACCTCGTTTCTTGAACAGGGTGTCACCCAACCTGCGTCTGTCTCTGAAAGCATTAGGGATAGACCAAAGAATAACCATAATGGTGGTATTGAAATGCAACACTAGAGGTTAACTCATCTTTCCTTTGAACAGGAATTGGACAATGCAGAGATGGTTTGGCCGGAAAGAGGAAGAGGGCACGAAAGACGTGGGAGGGAGCCTGCACAGGCAAATGGCTCAAGCACCTCAAAACCAAGACGAGGTAGAAAACCGGTAGAACACCTCATCAGCGAAGCTGTGGCGGCCTATAAGGAGGTAACAGATGCTGGCATCCACAAGTTGTTGGAAGAATGGGAGGTGGAAATTAAATAGGAAGGTGAATCCGAGGAGGAGATGGAGAACTCGCAGAGTGTAATTTCGGACCTAGGAATACCAGAGGGAGAATAAACCAGTTTAAACATACCCTTTATCTATACTGGCTTATGAAGAGCCTTATGGGGAAGGCGATGGAGTGAATATCATCGAGGACGGCACTAACTCTCCGAGACATGCCTAACTATAGAAGAGATTTGCAAACAATTAAATTTCAGCTTCACAAGTAGGGCATTCGACTGGACAGAATTCAAAGGCACATCCCTTGCATCATCGAACTAGCTTAGATGCCTGGTGACTCAGCTAAGGACCTAGCACCAATCGAGTCAGCTTCAAAAGAACAACATGAAAGCGGTTTTTGTTTTTACGGGTAGCATTTACTTTAAAATATGCATGCTTATGAAAGATAGACATATAGAATCTTATCATGAAACGGTACTTATCTAGCTTGGTTAAAACCACTGATACTTTATTGTTTTTGGATGGCTTATAACGAGGGTAGGTGGCCAAGAGACTTGGTTTCCCAATGGGCAAGTTGAGGCCACCTATTTCACATATGTGATGTAAATTTAATGTTTATAAATAGAAAAAGAAAAACCTGCCAAGCTTAATATATATTATTATTTTATGATATATTTCATTTTTATTAATTTTTTATTTTTTTAATAAATTTAACCTCTAAACTCACTTTTAACATTGTCATATATAATTTGAAAAATATATATTTCATTATATTATTTAATTGTAAATTCAAAATTTTTATAAAAAGTCCAACAAAATTATATTGTAAAATTCCAATAAAGATATCGAATAAAATTTTAAATTATATTCGTTCAAAGTTCTTTCTATTTTAAAGCATGTAAAGGTCCATAATATTCAGGTTACGGGATTTGAGTGTATTGATACAGTTCGAAGGAGCCTCATATTTTTGGCAACTGGTCATCTCTAAGTTCAAATAACCTCGCGGGAATGTGTTTCGTACTCTAGTAATAATTTTATATGATATTCTTAAGACGAATTGTAATAATAATTATATCTTTGATAATTGTATTTAAATAATTTTTTTTTCAAATAATTACTTTTTCGATGGAAATGACTTAGCTGTACACTTTAATAGTCATATTGGAGAATTGTACATCGCACATTCCATCTCAAAAACAAGCAGTGATCTCGCAGTTCCCAACACTCTGAGATTTTGGGCCAATTGGCATTTTTAAATAAATCAATAACCTCACTCATGGTGGGTGTGTTTCGTAACAGATCGATAATCCATCCATGACTTGGCCAAACCTTATTTCTCATCAAATCCATCCATTACCAGAGTCCAACGAAGATGGTAGAAAAGGTACATCTTAATTCTCGAGGTCACGTTCATACTTCTGACTGAAAAATTGCCACAATTGAATTACGCGTTAATGCATGTGCCAACACGTTAGAACGCATGTGACTATGCAGGGGATGAGAGTATTGCACGATATATATATATATACATACATTTAGCTACGAGAAGGGGAAGAACACACCGAAACCTGAAGGCCTCTCTGGTTGCTGGCCTTCTCTACATTGAGTTACAGAAAATCTGTGACTCGCAACTAATTTTGCTACAATGGCGAGGAACAATATCAATTTGGTCGTACGGATTGTCATGATCAGTTGGTATTGTTGGGAATCTATTGGATTGGCAAATGCAGGTCAGAGAGCGTGGAAGCGAGCTCATGCAACATGTTATGGAGACACTAATGGAATATCAACAATGGGTAAGCTGCTTCACGTCAACATCATCTGATTAAGACTGAATCTCCTCTATTATTTTGTTGAATTGTGTTGATAGAGACAAGCTGGTGCATCCATACACCATCCTCCTAATTTTAATAATTTGGTTCATGTTGGGAGGTATTGCAGGAGGAGCGTGCGGATACGATGATATGTACGCTGCTGGGTATGGGACAAGCAATACAGCAGTGAGCAGCATAATGTTCAAGGAAGGGGTGGCGTGTGGGGCGTGCTATGAATTGTTGTGTGACGCAAAATCCGATCCAGCATGGTGCATCGACGGTGGGAGGACGCTTACAGTGACTGCTACCAACTTATGTCCTCGATCTGGATGGTGCGATGCTTCTCGCCATCATTTCGACTTGTCACAGCCGGCTTTCACCTCCATCGCAGGCTACAAAGCTGGAATTGTGCCCGTTCTATACAGAAAGGTGCCTTGCGTGAGGAATGGGGGAGTGAGGTTTAGTATGATGGGCCACGCCTACTACAATACCGTGGTCTTATCGAACGTGGGCGGGACTGGGCAGGTGAGAGGCGTGTGGATGAAGGCCGATGGAATGGATGGTTGGCAACCGTTACAAAGAGGGTGGGGTGCCGTTTGGGGAAACAGTACTCCCAATCTGGAGGGACGAGCTCTCTCCTTTATCGTAACGTTGCGCAATGGAAAGACGCGCACTTTCAACAACGTAATCCCTCCCAACTGGCATTTCGGGCAGTCCTTCGTGAGTACTATTCAGTTCTAATAATTATATGTCCACATGAATAACTCTGTCACCCATAACCATCTTTGTCAACGTAGATTGTTATAGCTTTGGCTTCTCCTGCTTTTTCCATGTGAGAATAACAATGGTCGTCTATTTCTCTGTGGCGTCTTAGATCGGTTTCCAAGACTCTAATTTCTCTCAACAAGGGCTTCCGAGACTCTAAATTCTCTGAACAAGAACTTGTGTGTGGTAATTGTGTTATGCAAGATTTTCTCCAGAGGCGAGAATAACATGTGTATTTCTTTTGTCGAGTCATTTGTTTATCCAGATTGAGGCAATATTGTGTTGGGAAGGTCTCGCGTTTTCCAGTGTCCAAGTCGAATACGAATTACAAATATTTATTTTATTAAATTGTGCCTTAATACGTTATATGAAATCACTGTTATAGATATATATATTACATTTCAGATTTAGAGGGCAAACACTTCTCACAATACCTCTATTATAAACACTTTCAACAATGCTTTTCCTATTATGTGTTATGTGAATAAAATTTAAGATTTTTACAAACAACGCCTTAATGAGAAACCTTTGTTCTGAATTATTCAACATCTCATCAATAATGTGTATTTAATTTACATTCTTAAAGTGGATTTGATATTTTCAAAAATAAAATAAGAATAAATATGAAATATAATTGTTTATATTTACTATTTCAGAATAAAATGGGCATAAATGATGTAATCAAACCCATTTGAAACAATTTTCCAATAATGTTCTATTTCATTATATTATAGGAAGTATAATTTTGTATATTTTAAATTGAGGAATATATATATGTTGTGAATATTATTAACATATATCATGTTATTTGTGGGAATTGAATTTAGATGTGGAGGATTTCATTCTTTCTTCCTATTGACCTAGGCTAATCTCAATTGGCAGACAAATACTTTTTGTATATTAGAAAATTAAATTTATTTATATTTAATATTTTTTTACAAAATAATATAGGATGATGATGATGATGAATGTCCATTAAGACCAATGTCAGAACTTAGTTGAGATTCTTTCATGTATTATTTCTATGATAAAAAATAAAAGGGAGAAGTATTCCTAGATCACCGTAGTTTTGCTTACTTAACAAGTCAAGAAGCTTGCTAGTTTGAGAAATATTTGAAAATTAGACCAAAAAGAGAAAGAGTTTTTCATTTTCAACCCTCTTAACATCACAAAAGTGATTCACTCTTTAGTCCCAAGGTGTTTTGGGAATTGACCAGCACCCAATTTCACTTTGGAGCTCATGAGAGCTCATTCTTATCTTGGCAATATTCATTTTTTTCTTAACACTCTTCAAGGAAAAAAGATAATTCTGATTATCAAAATTGGTGTTGATCACCTCCCTATAATACCTTAGCTTCCTTTCTCCCTCTAACTCCTTATCATCCCACAGATTATCCTTAAATTTGAAAATAAAAATATTTTTAATATTATCCTTATTCTCTAAGATGAAATACTCCTTTACTTCCCAATGCTCTAGCCAAGACTACATATTATTATCATAGTCTTCTTGCTTGAGCTATTGAGCTAGAGGTAAGGATTTTGGATAGAATTAGAAGCAATTTTGGGGAAACTCTTCGCTTCCATGTTGTCTAGCTTCTTATTATACATGATATAACTAATCATAGCTATGTTTTTAATGAGGGAAAGGTTAGCTTCAATCAAGATGATAGGGTGCAGAGTATTTCCTTTACTATTGAGGTTGTAGGTTATAAATCGCTTTTGGATTAACTCAATCTTCCTCCATGATTCTCTAGATATATTGCAACCCAAAACCTCATATCGATATAAATTAACAAGGGTGATGAGAGACTCAAAGAAGAACCTTTTTTATTCCATACCTAAACTTTTTTTATTCCATACCTAAATTTGTGTTTACTTACAATTGTTTTCAACCCCATAATAAGCTTTCCAATTTCCAATTATCCTTTTCTTAATGTTATAATTCTAGTTGAGTTGTTGATGAATGTTGATTCCCAAATATTTGTATGGGGAAACTTGTCCAAGTAGTTACTATCATACATGAAATTATCATAGTTGATATTTTTAGATTTAATTATCATGACTTTAGTTTTGTCGATATTAATAGTTATACCTATTGAAGAATCAGGGGCAATTAGGTGTAGTGTGATTCTTCTTAACTTCATAACAATTTGTGGAGTCTTTTTACTTTTTCTTGTTAGCTTAATATTCTTCTTCTTATTATTAATGCATGTGTGTGTATTTCATCAAAGTTCTACCAAAAACATAAGAACAAAAACACAAGATGTTGGCTCTTTGCTAGGGCCAAAAACTCTCTTCTCTTGAGAGGAAAACCCTTTGGAAAATTTCTCTAGTTGAATCTTCTTATTGATCAATGCCAAACCCTAGACCCTTAACAAGAATATCCTCCAAGGAAAAGTCAAGCCCTTTCAGGATTGCTTCTTCTTGCAACACTTTGTCCTCCTCCTTCCAACACTTTGTCTTTCTTCCTTTGGCACTTCTTCTGACAACTGTAGAGACTTTAGGTTGTATACTATAGAATGGCCCTTGACCTTTCCTTCCTTCATTTGTGATAGATCCTTTCTAACTTAAGGAGATTAACTTGTTTCCTCCCAACCGAGCCTTCTTCTCTTTCACAAATATTGCAAAACTTAGAGAAGTAATAATACAACGCTAGTTCTTCGCACGTGTGAGGGAATACCCTATCAAGAACTTTTTTAAACTTCTCGTTTTCCCTTCTCTTGTATAGCCTTTTTCCATGCTTAAGTGAGAAGCCTTATAGGCCTAATGATCTAGCCCAACCAATGAGAGATATCACTGTGATAGTGGTGTTATAATGACCTTGTACCAACTCACTCAAATGCAACAAAAGTTTTAGCTAGATCAAAATGTTTCACGAGAAGGGAAGTTTGGTTCACGAGATTAAGGTTTGCAGAGTACAAGTTTTCATCTCTGGTGTTCCTATGATGCCAATAGGCCTAGAGAGTACCCTCATAGAGTCACGTAGGAACAAAAGCATTGCTCCATTGCCAACAAGACTGGTCACTACCCTGGTGGAGTTTCCTGTTTCACCTGTTTGTGCAGGAAGCCTTTCTCTTCTTTCACTTTTTTATTTTTTGAAAGAGGACTATTAATAGGCACTTATCTATTTTTGGGGTAGAAGAGGGATCCTAACTTATTGAGAGGAGAAGAGTTTTTTCCTTTAGAGAAGCATGTAAGACCTCTAATTTAGGTTTTCTCATTTAGATTTTTCCCCTTCTCTATTCCTACTAGTTGGATTAAGCTTGATCACACAACACAGAAGACTGAGTACAGGCATGGGGTTTCCCAGGTTGGACACAAGTTCATAGTTTTACCACATCTCCCCTTATAGATTAATCTTATTTTCCATCCAAGCTTCATCAACCAAAATTTACAATCAAGCACATAGAAGTCAAACACTGAACTGACCAAGTGTTGTAGTGTCAAAAGACTCTTTAAAATCAGCCATATACTTATTCAAAAGCCAGAACAAAGTATAGGATAACACACAAAACAAAAAATGACAAGACAACCAAAACGAAGCAAAGAACAACAAAGAAAGACGACAAAGTAAACAACAAAACAAAATAAGCAATGAAAAGCAACAGAGAAATAATAATCATGCTATGTACATAGGCGAGGCGTGGCCCCAGATCACTGGAAATAACATATTAAATATTACCCATTGATAGGATGCTTTTCAATCATCCCGTCAAGTGATTGCAAATGATACGTGTGTTGACCAAGTTTTTCGTGAACCATGTATAGACCAATCCACAATGATTGGAGCTTTGTATGCTTGCCTTTGTCTTCGTGGGGTTTACCCACTTCAAGACTAAGTCACCCACAACAAAGCTAACATTCCCTGTAGACCTACAATTGAACCATCTCTTGATACAGTTCTAGTGGAGTGAAACTCTTTTTTTTGCTTCCATCCATTCTTCTTGTAACTTGCGTAATGTGTCCATCCTATGCTGAATCAATATACATGGCTTGCCTCGTGATTCTTGGGATAACTGGAGAGAAGGCAAGTATATATTGGGTGGAAGGATGGCTTCTTTTTCTTATACAAGGAAGTATGGATATGAGTTCAGAGAGGGCTTGGGTGTAACTTGGTCAACCCAAAGTGCATTCACCATAGCAGAATGCCAGTTTCTCTACTCAGATTAAATGGTCTTTTTGATGATGTGAATGACATTTTTGTTTGTTTATTTGACAAGATCATTTCCCTGCGGATAGTAGTTAGCTGAATGTTTAAGCACAATACCGTATTTCATGCAAAATCATATAGTTTCAATGAAGAGAAGTAAGTTTCATTTTAAAAAGCAAGTGATACCAGGAGGCCAAACCTCGAGATGATGTTCTATTGAAGGAAGCTGATGACTTCCTAGTTGTTCACTTGTTTGAGCGGAACTACTTCCGTCAACCACGTGAAGTAATCTGTAGCAGTTAGAATGTAGCAGTGTTTCTTTGATGAATGTGGGAAAATTTCCCTGATGATGTCTAAGCCCCACTATTGGAATGGTTCAGCCACTGCAAAAAGATGCAGTGGGGCTGCTAACCTTTGTGTTATTTTGGCGTATTGCTCATATACCAAGCACTTGCGGGTATAAGCGTGTGCATCTTTAAATAGTGTGGGCCTTATAAAAACTGGCTCTCATGATTTTATGCACAGTTATGTTACCCATGAAGTGACTTTTGGCTGGTCCGTCATGCATTTCACATAACACTCTCTCTAAATCTTGTGCCTCCAGGAACTTGAGAAAAATTCCATTATTGTGCTTTTTATAAAGCACTCCTAGCGCCAACTTGTAAGATAAGGCGTTGAGGTGAAGTTACCTCTTTTTTCGCATGGAAAATTGAGGGGGAATGGTATTGCGATAAAGGTACTGGCACACTTCTTCATACCAAGAGTTGTCTTGAGAAGTGGTTGGTGCTTTCTCTATATTGCACATGTTGATTTCTTGCTCCTAATCAATGAGCTCTTCTTCTTCCTCTTGCGCATGTACTACTTCTGTTGCAAGCCTGAAGAGACCATGACCCTTGATAGTGTGAAATGGCTTGATATCAAGATCATACTCTTGCAGTTGTTTCATCTAGTTCACACATCTTTCACCCAACTCTTGTTGAACGAGGGGCACTCTAACTGCTGGGAGTGGCACAAAGACTATGCAATTATTTTTCAGCAGGTAGGGTCTGAAATGTTTCACCACCTTGTATATAACATAGGATTGTTTATCCTTGGTGGAATAGTTAAGCTTGGGTCCATGCAGGATATGGGATGTTCATTGTTCTGCTCATCCTTTCGTGTGAGCATTGCAACGAGTGAATTATTTGAAGCGAATGTTTAAAGCAAGAAATATTTGTTGATATTTGGGTTGTACAACACAGGTGCATCTAACATTGTGTGCTTGATATGCGAAAACAAATCCTTTTCCTTCTTCCCCCAGCTATAGATTTCATCCTTCTTGATCATGTCTTTGATACTTTTAACAATCTGCACATAATTTGAGATGAAATTTCGAAGGAAGTTGATCTTCTCCAAGAAGGACTGCATAACTTTCTTTTTGACTGGATGAGGAATCTGCGTGTTAGTCTAAACTCATTCTGGATAAACCTTGATCCCACTCTTGGCAATGATATGCCTGAGGAGGTTCCCATTAGAAACTATAAATACACTCTTCTTGGGATTCAAGGATATCCAATAGTTTCGACTTCACCCAAAGATCTTCTTGAGATGGAGCAGGTAGTCTGACTACTTTCTAGAAAACAATGTCATGTCATCAAGGTAGACAACCATGCTCTATCCAATAAGACCATGGAAGGTGATATCCATAGTGCACTAAAAAGTTTCATCCGCATTTACCAGCCCAAATGGCATTCTTTGGTAAGTGAACGTACCCCACTTGGTACATAATGCAATCTTAAATCTATCAGGTTTTGCTACCAGAACCTAGTTATATCCCGAAAATCCATCAAGGAGAGAGAACATTTTAGCTTCATATATTATCTGCAATATGTGCTCCATAGATGGCACAAGGTAGTTGCCTTTGTCTGAGGCCCTATTTCGATTTCAGAAATCTATGCACAGGCATATCCCCTTGGACTTATTTCTTACAGGAACTAAATTTGAAACCCAAGTAGAATGAAGAACCTTGTAAATGATTCGAGCATCCAACAAGTTAGTGAATTCTTTCTATATGAGAGGTTCAAGTGATGGATGGACTTTTCTGAGTTTCTGCTGAAATGACGTGACCCCTTCTTTGATTGGAATGATGTTTTGGATTATTCATGTGTCATATGATTTCAAGTCATCGTATGCCCACACAAATACATCATGGTACTGTCTGAACAAGCGAACAAAGGCTTGTCGCTCCTCTGTTGTGCAACATGTACTGAAATTCATGAACTTCGATTCTCTTTTTGTTCCCGAGTTACTTTGTTCATGTGTGTGGAACTATGGGTTTTGGTGTTCCTGTGCCCTTTAAAGCAGTTCTACATGTCATAGAGTTTCTCAAGTAAAACCACACCCTTATGGATGAGGTTGCCTATGCTTCCATCCGCTGTGTCTTGCAAAGACTTCTTGTGCATGTCTTCATCTATGGCTGCATCTTTGAAAACATCAACATTCACGATAAAATGTAGCAATTGTTCATCATCATCATAAAAAACACGCAAAATAGTGATGTTGTCAGGGATAGATGGTTTATACAAATTTCAACAGTAAATCTATCTCTAAGTGGTGTCATCCTAGCAGCTGCATTTTCCAGACCATCTATAGTTTCATTGCGCATTCTTTCTACAAATATGATATTAAAAGCTTGGAAATTAGAGATAATCTGCCATTGCTCTTGCTTGTAACTCTTAGGACGAGAGGAGACATAGCGTATGGTGTTACGTACCTTCCATACCACAATCTATGAATTACCTGCCACTTTTAGCATAGAAACGTTGAGGCTGAGGGCTTTGTGCAAACCCAAAACAAGTGCTCCATATTCAAGAGTGTTGTTTGTGCACTTGAACTCCAAGTGACTTAAGACTAAATTTTTTCTTTTCCTTGGGTCGATCAAAACACACTCGACTCCAGAGCCATCCTGTGTTTTGGATCCATCAAAATACAAGTTCCACAGATCGTCTATACAAGGACCACTTGTCATGCTAGTACTACTACTAATGTTAGAAATTATTGTACAAGTTCCATTTTCACCAATTGGGTAAGGAAGGAGACCTGACATTGTATTTGGTGGGGTGGGGCTCGGCTATGCAAGATAACATCCCAACTACATTTCCAGTAATAAATTGACGAACATAAGTTCTGCAAAAGCTAACAGTTCATTCTGACCATTCAAGGGTGTAATGTTGTAATCCATATATCTTTGCGACAACACTCAAATTTGGTTGTTTTGCTCTGGTACGGAATCCATAAGTGTGACCAATCTGTAGCAGAATATCCTTGCAACTTGCTGGACCAGTCTCTACTGAGCAGTAAGCCACATGCTTCCAGGGTATACATGGTCACAATGTTGATGCACTGGTGAACTTTTCCTTCAGAAGATAACATGATGATCACATCCTGGAGTTCACTAATGGCTAGTACACACGTTTGGTCGAGATGGATGATCTGCGTAGCCGTACTACTCCATTGTGTATTGATCCATTTAGAAATGGAGAGTGGCATGAAATTGACTGATGTGGTAAGGTAGACCAAATAGTTATGGATGTTGAAGTTGAATATTTCAAATGCTAAAAAAAAATGGTGGGCAGAGCGAGTTCACTTCTTCCATGCGAAGCACATTTAGTACATATGTTAGTGATGTGGGAGACTTACTTGGTTCCTTGATATAAGATGCAACATTATATGTGGAGGTTTTCCCGAGTGTGCACTAAATAATATCTTGCTGACCTGTGATATTGGTAAGCTCGTACAGAGAGATGTTCGCACGACTATTCTTCATGTCTTCAACAATACTGTAGTCCAAAGTGGGAAGACTCACCGAGCTGTCTGGGGGAAGAGTTTTGTTTGTACTATCAGATGGAGTGTTTTGAAGTGAACTACTCATGGACATATCTCTCATTGGAGCTGTCTTCCAGGACTTGATTTGTGTTTTTTGTGTTGAGAACACCAACGAATCAATTTTTCTGATCATTTTCTTGAACTTCTCTTTCGGTATCTCGATCACAGTAGGAGCCCCTTAACTTCTCAAGTTGTATCTAGCGTTTGGTTTTGAGGGCTCCTTCTCGATGGTTGTTTTCTTTTAGGCAGTGCTTACACATTGATACATGTTAACCATGTGCCCAAAACTTGGGGCTTCATTAGATGCAACACGTTCTTCATTATCTTCATCTTCTGGTTGAACCTCCTTAGTGGTGTTAAAATGATCATTCATCCTTGAAGCTATGGAGCCCATAACTCGGTTCCAATTTTCACAGGTCTTCTATGAATTCTGTGTTTGGTGGAACTCACAGAAGTTATCCTTCCCAATCAAGTCTGTTTGGAACACAACATTTGAACTTTGTGCAAATTTAGCCGGGTGACTATTGTTGCTACCTGATGTCACATGCTTGCTGTACGTAAAATCGGAAGGTTTGTTTCTTACTACTATTTCGGTTATCCGTTGCTTGATTTTTTCTACTGAAGTCATCAACGACTTGAGGAGACAAGTAAAGGTCTTAATCTCACTTGTTTATTTTTCCTTTACCTTACTCACAATAGTATGGGACCTCCTAATCGCATCCTTGGAGTCCTTCACTGGTTCATCATCGACAATGACTCTAATGACATGCAAGTCTTTCTCCACATCAATTTCTTCTTGGAAATTTTTGGAAAGTGTTGGTTTCGCAGCTTTCTTGACGAACTGCGCAATGCTATTCAGTAGCGCAGATGTGTAGTAGTTGACTGTGATGGAGTCCTGAGGTTTAGTTTCTATAGTGAACTTGTTCAGGATATGGTTAAACCTATGGTTAAAGTCTTTCGTTTTCTCTTTTGGCTCCATCTTAAGACTACCCAATTCTTTCAACAACATGGAAGGGGTTTTGTCATCAACAAAATTTTCAAGGAAAATTCTCTTAAACTTCCCCCAGTTTTGAATGGAGTTGATAGGAAGGATCTGGTACCATACAACTGCTCTTCCATCAAAGGTACATGGAAACAGTCTACATGCAACATCATCATAACATACCTCGAGTGTATGCAGATGTAGGTAGAATGTGTCTAAATGATCTTTTGCCTTCACTGCTATGTCAGGGTCATACTTCGTTAACAACTTATTTGTGTGCCTTGACATCTTGTGCAAGGCCCCGTGGAGTGCCAATGGGCAATGTTTCATCCATTCCATATTTTTATGAGCCATATTGTCTTCTTCTTCATACTCTTCCTCTTCTTCTGAATCAGATGGTTCAAACTCTGAATCTATTGGTTCGTCTCCACCTCCACCTCTCCGTTGCTTCCACTGAATCCTAAGCCCAAGAGTGTGTTGTTAACTTCTCCTCCTTGATGGAAAATAATAGATTCCTCTTCGTTCTCAACAACTTCTACCAACTCTTCAAGAATGGCAAGGATTACTTCTTCAATAGGCCCAACTACCACTCATGTGGGTGTAGTATTTTGCTTCCTCTGCTAAGAGGGAAGATTATATACTCCTGGAATCAGTCCAACAACTTTGGTAAACTGATGGGTGATGGGACAACGAGAGCAAAGGTGATGATATGCACTTTCTTGTTTAGGTTTGGGAGGGTAGGAGTAACCAACTTCAGAGTTGCACATGGGAGAGAGGGATTTCATGTTACCGCCTTTACCAAATGATGGATATGTGGGGTTGAGAGGACATTCAACCATAAACAACTGGCAACGCTCCTTCTAGTGCCATAAATGTTGACGATGCTAGACCCACCAACACTCAGGGGACCTACCCAGTATGAAGCCCCAACTAGACCTCACACTGTTTGGTGTAGGAGTCCCTTCTAGTATGATGTCCGGGTTGTCATTATCTTAGAGATTTTCCTTAGCTCTTGCTATTCAACACATGAGAATGTTATGCTGGTAATGTCAATAAAGCAAGGTGAGTGTGCCTGGTGAATGTGTAATGAAACTCTGTGTGTTGGTTCTCTTACCGTCAAAAGGGAAAAGTAAAGTGAGCCTCTTGATGATAAGGAACATTCCCAACACAGGAAGAAGCACATGCGAACAACAACAAGGGTTTTTCCAACATCTAGCGGAATATCCCATAGCACATCCAGAATTCATGAATAGTCCACACGGGGGTGATGGTCATTATAAACAAGAAAACATAAAATATGCTCTATCTAATGTCAAACAGAGTATTCCACATGAATGAGACAATAGTGTTAAACAATACAACACATATTCAACAATATTGGTATTAAAATAACTTGATTAGTTCAACTATCTTAGTACAAGTTAAGCAAACATGAATTACAAACATTTAAAGAATAGTCTTACAAATGGATAGAAAACATGGAGGAAAATGTGCTGACCTAAGACATCCTTCTGAATTAAGGAAGAGATCCAGGACACATCTGTACACCATACATCACTAGTCCTAGTAGTGGGACATTGGAGTGACTACTCACTCCTCAATGAATAGACTACAAAATCTCAAGGCTATGTGGGAAGAGCCAAGGTGAGAATTCTTTTTCTCATACAATGAGGGGATATATATAGCCAAGGGGGTATAACTAACCCTTGTGACTCTTCAACTTCCCTCATGACTGTTTGACTTCTTATGACTTTTCGACTTTACATGACTCTTCAACTTCATATGTGGGTCTCTTGGACTTCCACTTTACATTACATTGATTACAAAAAGTGTGGCCCATAGTAGTGATGTGGCCAAGACAACTCATGACATAACTCGACATGACACTATTGAAATGCACTGGCTGACTGTGGTGTCTTTGTCAAGTCGTTATGCTTTTGAGTGATGATATTCTCTTAGTGTAACATGTCTTCACCTCCACATGGAAAAGTGCGCGAGGTCTTCGATGGTCTTGGTATTTACTTGATGGTTCATGTGAATGTGTTACTTTTGCTCACTTGCGATGTGCTCCATGCGTTCGTTCAACTACGAGTAAATATTCTAGCATGCGCCTCCTCTCTATTATGTTTCATTGATGTACCTATTCCTGCAATCACTCATGATGAGACAACATCAAATACAAAAATCTCCCAGCCTAACATAGATGCATTATTTTCCGTTTCGGTGTAGGTGACCGGAAAATGGACAAGGCACTAAAACTACATAAAGCACAACATAGGTTGGGATGTGAGCCTTTGGAGCATTGTTGGGAAAAACTACGCATATGTCGTTGGGAGGAAAATTTGTGCAATTCAGGACAAAAGTGACAGATGCGGGGAAAAACCCAGTTGGGAGGCAGAATTGTGCAGTTTCTGGGAGGAAGGCCAGGCAGGGTGTTGGGGAAAATCTGGGACAATCTGTGCAATTTTCAAGGGGAACACTGGGCAGGTCATCCAGTTGGGATCTGTGAATTTTCTCCTGGGCAAACAATACGGGTAATAGGAGGCATTAGTAGAAAAATCTATGCAGTTTTCCTGAGGAAGACAAGTTTGGGTTGCATGAGCTCCTGGTCAGAATTACGTGATCCTGGGAGACAGTCCAGGCCCGGACATCACTATGCAATTTCTAGGCTGATTACAAAGTAGAAGAGAAGGGAAGGTGACATCCAGATCTCCACAGTTTTCTGAGTGAGAATAGAGAAGGCTAGGAGGTAAGCATGCCTATCAGATATGCCCAGTTTTTGGGTTGATTTCAGAGCAGGGCAGAAGGGCAAGTGACAGAAAAATTTGCAGAATTCCTAGGCTGATTGTAGAGGAGGCCAGCAAGGAAGCCTTCTTGGCAGATCCGCACAATTTCCCTGGATAGTGCAGTGACAGGCAACAGAGGCCTATCCCACATGTCTGCATAGTTTTTGAAGGAAATGCAAGGCAGTTATGCTTGACAAGTTTTGTGCATTTTTGGAGATTAGTACAACCTTACATCATAGCTAGAGTCAATTTTTTTGGTTGACCAGTAGGAGGTTTGATGGGAGATCTTATGTGAAGCACAAACTAGATCGGGCTCTTGGGAAAACTTTTGTGTAGCTTTGGGAGAGTGTCAGTTGGCTCATTTCCAGAATCACACAGTTTGGAATGGTTGAAGGATGACCTCAAGCTCCTCATAGTTGTGGGCAATAGTGCAAGGTCACTGAGATCGGGTCTGGTTGACGGAGGGTTTCCCGGTCGACAGATTTTCAGGAAAATTGACTAAGTGTGAAAGAAAGTGTACTTTTGCATACATGGCAATGTGATCACACACTTAGCATGAGTGAATGACAAGACACCTCAAACCAACAAGAAAACATGTGCTCAGTGAGGTTGAATCAAAGGTTAAGAGCGACAAGTTCGACAATTGAGATATGTCTTTGAACGATCGTGACGACACTTGTGTGACAGTGTTTAAAACTTTGTGTGTGAGTGTGAACAATATCAATAGATCGAAAATAACTCATACACACAAAGACAAACCTTCAAAATTTCCCAAACAAACTCGCAAGCATGACATAGTGATCAACATGCCAAAAAACGACCAATGATCAATCAAGCAAAAATGGTGTGAAGACTCAAAAAATCTCACGGGATGAGCCCGAATGTTTGCGACCATCAAGGGGAAAAACCAAGGAAGGCTCCAAAATTTGGATGCAAGCCAAAATTTTGGAGGGTGTTGCAGCTGCTACATCACAATCCCAAATTTCTTCCATAGTTCAAAATCTCTTCTTTTGGACTAGGAAAAATGCAAATGACACAACTCGATGGAAGAGCAGAGGGTAGAACATTACCCTAATTGTACCAAGTTTCATCCCCACTGTTGATCAATTCAAATTGATAACTACAATCTGAATTGCGGGATCATTTCGCTGGGGTGTGGTATGATACACATTCTCCTACCACATGGCCCCATCATGTGAACCAAATTTGGTGCAACCTATGTGTGTAATTCAAGGTGCCACGAAGGATTTCCACCACCGTAAAAAATTCACCATCGAACATATATATATATATAGCTAAGGTGGAACCAAGATAACTTAATAATGTTGATATTTTATGCACAATGGTATAGTAAATATAATGTCAATGTAATGGTTAGCTATGTTAACTAATACAAGAATTAATAACCATCAAACATATTCTATTTTTCATGTGATTAGATAAATGACCTACCATGTTCATGATCTTGAGTCTAGTACAGAGTGTGTTCGAATGAATATGAGCATGAGGAAGTAGTCAAGAGAAGTGAAACACCATATCCAGTGTTAATAGGGGATTTAAGTGAAATTTGAAAATGAAAAATGTTACATGTTTCTTGACACAAAAATATAACATGAGATAGTAATGGGAAGTTTCCTCTTCTAGTGATATCAATAGTTAGCCATTTACAATGACAAATAATGTAAGCCGTTTCATATATATATATATATTGGGTGAAATTACGGACATGTTATAGTACAAGATGGAAAATCTAAGAAAAAAAATCATATTCAACCTTCTTGGTGTCACAAAGGTGACAAACTATTTTTTCCCATGGTGTTTTGGAAATTTACCAAAATCTAATTTCACTGTGAAGCTCATGAATACTTGTTCCCATTTTAACAATTTTGATTTTTTCTTTTAACATTACTCTAGCTAGAGATGATCACCTCCTTATAATATTTTAATTTGATTTTTCCCTCTAACTCTTTATTGCCCCACAATTTCTTATTAAATTTTGCGTAGTAATATTTTTAATATTATCTTTATTTTACAAAATGATTTCCTTCCTTATCTCCAAATGCTAAATCCAAGACTAGACATTTGTATGTCATCGTCACCTTCAAGGGAAGGTTGAGTTCCTGGCTAGAGTTATAAGGAATTTTAGGAAACTTTTCAGATTCCATGTTGTTCAATTTCTTCTTATATCTAAGATACCTAGTCATAGCCATGCTTTCCATTGGGGAAATACTTGCTTCAACTAAGAGGAGATGATAAAGGGAATTCCCTTTAATATTGAGAATTTCCATGAAATTATAAAGATACCGCAACCCCAAACCTCACATCTATACAAAATAACATAAGTGAGAATAATCTCAAATAAGGTTTTTTTTTTTTTTAATCCTATATCCAAAGATTTACTTTTACAATTATTTTCAAATGCCCAAAAAAATTTCCACCCATTTTTTCTTTTCTCGCTACTATAATCCCAATTAAACTTGTAATGAATATCAATTCTATGATATTTATATGAAAAAACTTCCTAAAGATATTTTACTTTTAAAAAAAATAATTAAAAATTATATCTATATATATATATATGATTTAAAAGAACTTATTTTCTATTTAAAATATAATTCATAAAATATTTATTAATTAAAAAAATATAATATAAAACTAAACTTTTGGTTTAATTTTCATTGACTTTCAAAATTATAAATTATTTTTGAAAAGAATTAAAAAGCGGCCATCAATCTTATAATAAGTAAAATTGAAAAATTTGAATATCGAAATGGGAAAACTATTTAAATTATATAATAATATTTAATATAAATCTTATAATTTAATAATAAACACTATTTTTTTTAATAAAATTTATATTGAGAATAATTTATTATTTTAATAAACAGAAGATTTTAAAATAATTATAAATAAGTGTAAATATTTAAATTACTTTAATGAGTAAAAATAAAAATAATAAATATCTACTCAATTTATTATAATTTTATTTGTACCAATAAAATATTAAAACGATTATATAATATATAGATTCATATTTGTAACCAAACATATAATAAATAGATATATAATTTAAATAAATATAATAGGTGGAATTATATATAATATAAATAATAATAATTAATTTAATTATTATATTTTAGAAATTTTATTGATATAATGTGGTAGATTGCTATTATCTATATTATTAAGGTTTTAATTAAAATGAAAAATTTAAATATTTTTATAAGTTTATATAAATATAAATAATTTATTATGTATGAACTAATATATATTTATGTTAATTCTAGATCTAACAAGTTTTTAGAGGAATCAGATTGTGTTAAACTTTCCTCAAATTTGTAGTTCAAAGATGTTTGAATATTGCGAAATTTGATCTCTCTCAATGCTTAACGGATAGAGAATTAAAATAGTTATATGCTTTACAAACCATCATGAAAAGGATGTTATAGAGGAAGATATGTTATGGTGGTTGTCAATAAATGTAAACATTTAAATATTAACTTAATATGAGAGATATTGTAATGTAACTAAAACATTAAATTAAAAAGTAGTAATAATAAAAAATAATACATGCTTAATGAAAAAAGTAACAACAAAGAAAAAGTAATAAAAAAATAAATAATTTAATGTATTTATTATATTGTAATTTTGTAATTTTGTTTTATTAATAAATTATAAACAATTTTTTTTCAACAAAATCATAAATACATACACATAAAATTAATTTTAAATAATAATAATAATTTAAAAATGTAACAATACTAGTTCAGAAAATATTATTAATAAAAATAAATAATAAAAATTTATAAATTTAGCCATAATATTATTAATAAATATATAACTCTATATATAACTTATTTGACCAAATAATTTAAATGATGACATATATGTACATTATATTTGAAGTTTCAAATCTAAATTTAATTAATAAGAATGTAAAAATTCATAAACTTAATAATATTAAAAAAAAAAAATTCTAAAATGTGTTTAAGAAAAATATTATAAATATATGTAAGTATATGTATTATAAGGTTTTTAATAAAAAGTAGTATAAAGAAATTTTAACTTCTAATTTATTAGATATCCAAATCTATTGGATATTACGATCTTCAAATTTATTGGATATTAATAAGGATTAAATCTCTTAAGATGTAAACCTATTTTTAAGTGAAAGGTTTGCCCTTAAAAGATTTCATTCTTCTTATTATTTGAGTTAGTTAAAGTTAAAATGATTTTATGATGGCTTAATTAAAATCAAATTTTAATATTAGTAAGAAAGCATTCAAATGAAATTGGTTGTGCATAGTGGTAGAAGATAAAATTGACACGTGTCTTGTCTTTTAGTGCCAAACTTGAGGAAATGTTTGCACCTTGAGATATTAAATATATAGGATTTAAACTTTGAATCTCATCTTTTAGACAATACTTCATAACATGATTATAGCAATTGAACTACAACTTGAGTTGATATGTATTTTAAAAATTATATAAATAAGACTAACAATATTTTTTTGTAAGCTTGAGAGGATTACATCATCATCATGTCCAATATATCACTCCGATTGGGGGAATTAAACGAGTGAGGGAATTAAACGAGTGACTTGACATCCAAGAATGCCTTAACAGAGAATAAGATCACCATCTATCTAAGACTCCATAAATAAAACTAACAATATTAAATACCACCTAAAATAATATATATTTTAACTAATATATAAATGAGGCTAACAATAAAAAAAATTAATTATTTTTTATTATATTGGGTAGAAATTGTAATTTGAACTATTATATATTTATTTTATAAATATAATAAATATATATTTATTATTATTGAACTAGAAATATTCTGTTTGGTTGATATGTATTTTAAATATTATATAAACAATGTTAACAATACAAAAATAAATATTTTTTATTATATGGGTTAGAAATTGTAACTTGAACTTTGAATCTTATTTTTTATATAGACAATTGAACTATATTTTGAGAAATCGGAATTATCCAAAAGTAACAATTCTGAACATGATTTCTAGAGTGTTGAGAGAATTGAACTTTTCACCTCTTAATAATAAAGAAATTTTAAACAAGAATAATGACCCATTAAACTAATTCTCAAAATTATATTTCCATTAATTAATATAATTAAAAATTATAATAAAATAATATCATTAAATTTATGAAAATTGGTTATTTAGAAAAAAAACCATTTAAAATAATTTATATAATAATTATAAATTTCTAAGAACTTTATATATAATTTTAATTAATATTTTATTTATTTATTAAATTTAAATGTGTTTATATGCATCTAATAAATGTATTTTTTACAATTAAATTATTTTCCTATTTTATTTTATAAATTATAATATAATATAGTTTCCATTTTACATTTTATTTACTTATAGTATGATATATTTTTATTTAATATTTTCACAAAATAAGTTCAATATCTTGATAGTATGATAAGTTTGACAAAATATTTATGACCAGAATAAACCAATTTTTTTTTTTAATATAATTTTCTTTTTTACTTCTGACTTTATAACTTTAAATTAATGTACAATTATATTATAATATATTAATTAAAGAGTATAACCTCGATCGGGGTGCATGTTGGAGGTTCGAAAGGACAACGGATAGTCATGTTAGTTATGAGGATTAATGGAAGGGTACCCTCCACCGCCCCCCACACGCTCATGACGATGGGTGCAGCGACCTTTCATATGTAAACTCGCAGAGGAGATAGGAAAGGTGGTGGGCATGGCAAGGATAAGGTGGGAAGTGATGCATGTAAGGAAGGATAGGGGAAAGGATATGGCACGTTAGATTGTGGAGTTAAGGCAATTCAGGAGAGGGATAACCGCATTGCTATGAACGTTGGTGGGAGTTGGAGCACTAGAGAAAGCAGGCGGAGCTATTGTCGTCAGCATCAGTGGAGCGTATTCAGGTATGTTTCTTGGTCCTATAATCCCCTTGCTATGGCAACTCTATTTGTTTATGGATGGGGCATTCGAGAGAAGCTAGGGGATGGGAACTCGGGGGCTAGCTAGGGCGAACACTGCAGGCATGGGGTGATTGTGGTCTGATCCAGACTTAAACAGGAACGCAACAAATTACAGAGATAACCATATACACAAAGATGCAGTGGAAATAATAATTCATTTCATTAATGGAAAATACTGAAATATGCTTACAACCAGAAATGGAAATAAACCAGCTAGGGCGATGGTAGCTTATCTCTGAGAAGAGATGTGTGGTTGCAGGCCTCTGAACTGCGTTACAATGAGGCTCGAAGGCCTATTTATTGTTGAGAAAAAATGGAAAACCCTTCACATTCCAAAACCTAACCCTAGAAGATGAAACGCCAAATTGTGGGCCCCGTTTTTTTGGGTAAGTTGGTACATCAACTTCCCGAGGTCGCGAATTGGTCATATTATCTCCGTTTGACGCGCATGATAGCCCGTTGGAAAGATCTCTCCGAGGAATACGAAGAAAAAGATTATTTTTATGCATAAAAACGCTGGCGGTAAATTTCCCAAAAAACGTCGTTTAGGGCCTCAAAACGGCTCCGGAAGTTTAGGACCCGAAAAAACTGCTAAAAATAGTAAACTATGCTATAATTAAGGAAACTGAAAAAACTGAAAGAAGCACTAGAGGGGATCCAAGTGGAATTAGTGGGTGGCCACCAATATCCACCTGGATCATGGTCTGGCTTAGTGTTGTGGCTTTGAGAGCCTTGAGTGCCAACAGGGCAAGTAGATGTGAAGCTTCTCTTAAGAGCAGCAGAGTGAATTCGCATGACTATGCGGGTGGAGTGGCAGAAGGAATGCAATGGGGAAGTGTAGGCATGAGGGAACATAGAGGAGTGGCACAACTTAATTGGGCAGAGGGGTATGGGAAGGCTCAACCTCGCTGGGGAAACCTTGACTGGGCAGAGGGGAATGGGAAGCTTCACCTGGGCAGGGGCACTCTTGCTTGGCCACGTGAGGGGTGGGTCAACCAAACTATGTATGAGTGGCATGGGGTGGGGAACAGAGAGTAGAATGACAGGGAAAGACGAACAACCTTGTTTCTTGAACAGGGTGTCACCCAACCTGCATCTGTCTCTGAAAGCATTAGGGATAGACTAAAGAATAAGCATAACGGTGGTATTGAAATGCAACACTAGAGGTTAACTCATCTTTCCTTTGAACAGGAAGTGGACAATGCAGAGATGGTTTAGTCGGCAAGAGGAAGAGGGCACGAAAGACATGGGAGGGAGCCTGCACAGGCAAATGGCTCAAGCACCTCAGACCCAAGACGAGGTAGAAAACCGGTAGAACACCTCATCAGCGAAGCTATGGCGGCCTAAAAGGAGGGAACACATGCTGGCATCCACAAGTTGTTGGAAGAATGGGAGGTGGAAATTAAATAGGAAGGTGAATCCGAGGAGGAGATGGAGAACTCGCGGAGTGTAATTTCGAAACCAGGAATACCAGAGGGAGAATAACCCAGTTTAAATAGACCCTTTATCTATACTGGCTTATGAAGAGCCTTATGGGGAAGGCGATGGAGTGAATATCATCGGGGATGGCACTGACTCTCCAAGACATGCCTAACTATAAAAAAGATTTGTATACAATTCAATTTCAGCTTCACAAGTAGGACATTCGACTGGACAGAATTCAAAGGAACATCCCTTGCATCATTGAACTAGCCTAGATGCCTGGTGACTCAGCCAAGGATCCGACACCAGTGGAGTCAGCGTCAAAAGAACAACATGAAAGCGCTTTTTGTTTTTACGGGTAGCATTTACTTTAAAATATGCATGCTTATGAAAGATAGACATACAGAATCTTATCATGAAACGGTACTTATCTAACTTGGTTAAAACCACTTATACTTTATTGTTTTTGGATGGCTTATAACTAGGATAGGTGGCCAAGAGACTTGGTTTCCCAGGGGCAAGTTGAGGCCACCTATTTCACATATGTGATGTAAATTTGATGTTTATAAATAGAAAAAAATACTTACCCAACATTAATATATAAATAGGTTAAGATTATTTTCATTTTTATTAAATGTTTTATTTTTTTTAATAAAATTAAAACTCAAAACACATTTAAATTATAATATATATTTAAAAAAAATAATATGTCAATAATATATTATTTAATTGTAAATTCAAAATTTTATAAAAAATTCCGCCAAAATTATATTGTGAAATTCCACTAAAGATATCGAATAAAATTTTAAATTATATTCGTTGAAAGTTCTTTCTATTTTAAAGCATGTAAAGGTGCATAATATTCAGGTTACGGGATTTGAGTGTATTGATACAGTTCGAAGGAGCCTCATCTTTTTGGCAACTGGTCATCTCTAAGTTTAAATAACCTCGCGGGAATGTGTTTCGTACTCTAGTAATAATTTTATATGATATTCTTAAGACAAATTGTAATAATAATTATATCTTTGAAAACTGTATTTAAATAATATTTTTTTTCAAATAATTACTTTTCCGATGGAAATGACTTAGCTGTACACTTTAATAGTCATATTGGAGAATTGTACATCGCACATTCAATCTCAAAAACAAACAGTGATCTCGCAGTTCCCAACACTTTGAGATTTTGGGCCAATTGGCATTTTTTGATAAATCAATAACCGCACTCATGGTAGGTGTGTTTCGTAACAGATCGATAATCCATCCTTATTTCTCACCAAATCCATCCATTAGCAGAGTCCAGCGAAGATGGTAGAAAAGGTACATTTTAATTCTCGAGGTCACGTTCAAACTTCTGACTGAAAAATTGTGACAATTGAATTACGCGTTAATGCATGTGCCAACACGTTAGAACGCATGTGACTATGCAGGGGATGGGAGTATTGCACTATATATATATACATACATTTAGCTACGAGAAGGGGAAGAACACACCGAAACCTGAAGGCCTCTATGGTTGCTGGCCTTCTCTACATTGAGTTACAGAAAATCTGTGACTCGCAACTAATTTTGCTACAATGGCGAGGAACAATATCAATTTGGTCGTACGGATTGTCATGATCAGTTGGTATTGTTGGGAATCTATCGGATTGGCAAATGCAGGTCAGAGAGCGTGGAAGCGAGCTCATGCAACATGTTATGGAGACACTAATGGAATATCAACAATGGGTAAGCTGCTTCACGTCAACATCATCTGATTAAGACTGAATCTCCTCTATTATTTTGTTGAATTGTGTTGATAGAGACAAGCTGGTGCATCCATACACCATCCTCCTAATTTTAGTACCATCCTCCTAATTTTAGTAATTTGGTTCATGTTGGGAGACATTGCAGGAGGAGCGTGCGGATACGATGATATGTACGCTGCTGGGTATGGGACAAGCAATACAGCAGTGAGCAGCATAATGTTCAAGGAAGGGGTGGCGTGTGGGGCGTGCTATGAATTGTTGTGTGACGCAAAATCCGATCCAGCATGGTGCATCGACGGTAGGAGGACGCTTACAGTGACTGCTACCAACTTATGTCCTCGATCTGGATGGTGCGATGCTTCTCGCCATCATTTCGACTTGTCACAGCCGGCTTTCACCTCCATCGCAGGCTACAAAGCTGGAATTGTGCCCGTTCTATACAGAAAGGTGCCTTGCGTGAGGAATGGGGGAGTGAGGTTTAGTATGATGGGCCACGCCTACTACAATACCGTGGTCTTATCGAACGTGGGCGGGAGTGGGCAGGTGAGAGGCGTGTGGATGAAGGCCGATGGAATGGATGGTTGGCAACCGTTACAAAGAGGGTGGGGCGCCGTTTGGGGAAACAGTACTCCCAATCTGGAGGGACGAGCTCTCTCCTTTATCATAACGTTGCGCAATGGGAAGACGCGCACTTTCAACAACGTAATCCCTCCCAACTGGCATTTCGGGCAGTCCTTCGTGAGTACTATTCAGTTCTAATAATTATATGTCCACATGAATAACTCTGTCACCCATAACCATCTTTGTCAACGTAGATTGTTATAGCTTTGGCTTCTCCTGCTTTTTCAATGTGAGAATAACAATGGTCGTCTATTTCTCTGTGGCGTCTTAGATCGGTTTCCAAGACTCTAATTTCTCTCAACAAGGGCTTCCGAGACTCTAAATTCTCTGAACAAGAACTTGTGTGTGGTAATTGTGTTATGCAAGATTTTCTCCAGAGGCGAGAATAACATGTGTATTTCTTTTGTCGAGTCATTTGTTTATCCAGATTGAGGCAATATTGTGTTGGGAAGGTCTCGCGTTTTCCAGTGTCCAAGTCGAATACGAATTACAAATATTTATTTTATTAAATTGTGCCTTAATACGTTATATGAAATCACTGTTATAGATATATATATTACATTTCAGATTTAGAGGGCAAACACTTCTCACAATACCTCTATTATAAACACTTTCAACAATGCTTTTCCTATTATGTGTTATGTGAATAAAATTTAAGATTTTTACAAACAACGCCTTAATGAGAAACCTTTGTTCTGAATTATTCAACATCTCATCAATAATGTATATTTAATTTACATTCTTAAAATGGATTTGATATTTTCAAAAATAAAATAAGAATAAATATGAAATATAATTGTTTATATTTACTATTTCAGAATAAAATGTGCATAAATGATGTAATCAAACCCATTTGAAACAATTTTCCAATAATGTTCTATTTCATTATATTATGGGAAGTATAATTTTGTATATTTTAAATTGAGGAATACACATATGTTGTGAATATTATTAACATTTATCATGTTATTTGTGGGAATTGAATTTAGACGTGGAGGATTTCATTCTTTCTTCCGAGTGACCTAGGCTAATCTCAATTGGCAGACAAATACTTTTTGTATATTAGAAAATTAAATTTATTTATATTTAATATTTTTTTACAAAATAATATATGATATTGATGATGATGAATGTCCATGAAGACTAGTGTCAGAAGGTTGCTAGTTTGAGAAATATTTGAAAATTAGACCAAAAAGAGAAAGAGTTTTTCATTTTCAACCCTCTTAGCATCACAAAAGTGATTCACTCTTAAGTCCCAAGGTGTTTTGGGAATTGACCAGCACCCAATTTCACTTTGGAGCTCATGAGAGCTCATTCTTATCTTGGCAATATTCATTTTTTCTTAACACTTCAACACGAAAAGATAATTATGATTATCAAAATTGGGGTTGATCACCTCCCTATAATAACTTAGCTTCCTTTTTTCCTCTAACTCCTTATCATGCCACAAATTATCCTTAATTTTGGAAATAAAAATATTTTTAATATTATGCTTATTCTCTATGATGAAATACTCTTTTACTTCCCAATGCCCTAGCCAAGACTAGATATTCTTATAAGAGTCTCCTTGATTGAGCTAGAGGTAGGGATTTTGGATAGAATTAGAATCAATTTTGGGGAAAGTCTTGGCTTCCATGTTGTCTAGCTTCTTCTTATACATGATATAATTAATCATAGCCACGTTTTTGATGGGGGAAAGGCTAGCCTCAATCAAGAGGATATGGTGGGATGTATTTCCTTTACTATTGAGGTTGTAGGCTATAAATTGTTTTTGGATTAACTAAATCTTCCTCCATGATTCTCTAGATATACTACAACCCAAAACCTCACATCGATATAAAATAACAAGGGTGATGAGAGTCTCAAAGAGGAACCTCTTTTTATTCCATACCCAAATATGCCTTTACTTACAATTGTTTTCAAACCCATAATAAGCTTTCTAGCATTCAATTATCATTTTCTTAATGCTATAATTCCAGTTGAATTGTTGATGAATGTTGATTCCCAAATATTTGTATGGGGAAACTTTCTCCAAGTAGTTACTATCATACATGAAATTATCATAGTTTATATTTTAGATTTAATTATCATGACTTTAGTCTTGTTGATATTAATAGTCATACTTATCTTGGAGTAGTATTATTGGAGGATTCTAAATTGCTTTTTGATACCTTCGTGGCTCCTAGCTAGAGAACGACTTCGTCAACATAAAGGGTAAGAGTGATAACCATACCAGTGATCTTGGGACCATCACATCCTGCAACTTCTATACATTCTTCTAGCTTGTCAATGTAAATGCCAAAAAAAACATCACATATTTTTCTTGTCTATCTTTTATCCAATAACACTTAGAAAGTATATAATTACTATTTATATTATTATGTTATTAGTGAAAATTTAAACTTGGATAGAAAAAATAATAGCTATTCATCCCAACCACCAAAAATAACACCATTAGAAATAAATTATCTTTTAAATTATAAACAATCAAAATCATTTAAAAAATTTCTTGAAATTTAGAATGGGAGAGGTGGTGTTATATGGTGCTTTGTTAAGACATATTTTTTTTATTAAAAAATGGGAGAGGTGGTGTTATATGGTGTTTTGTTAAGACATATTTTTTAATTAAAAAACATTTAATTATAATAGGCATCATAAATTAAGAAACATCAAACACTTTTCATGCTCATTTTTTATCCAATAATGCTCGTGAAATATAAGGTCCATTTTTATCTAATAATATTTATAAAGTCGTATATATATATATATATAAAATATATATATAATATAGAAAATTTTAATTTTAATTTCATTGCTTCATAATGACTTTATACAAAACTAGATATTATTGTTTGAATCAAGTCCTATCACAATCTTTCATAAGGGAAACTAGTACTATTGATGATGGACAATAGTCTAGGTTTATCAAAATGCAAGTGAATATAAATGGTAAATTTATGACTACTAGAATAAAATGAACTACTAAATGTAAAATCCATAAGTTGAGAGGTCGAGTATGACATCAAGTACTTAATGAAGTAACTAAGGCTAGATCTTGGGTAGTGGTACTTGGTGCTAGATGTTTTAGGCCACATTGAATATGACCTTCTATGTGAGATAACTAAGCATTTAGACTGGCGAGACCATAATGTTGGTCACATTGAACTTGTTGAATTTCATTAAGGAAGTAGATGATGTCATTTATTATCTTCATGCCTTTCTTTCAGGACCTTGCCCAAGAGT
>APFE031724803.1:0-16387 GCA_000404065.3 Pinus taeda
CTCCGGAAGTTCAGGACCCGAAAAAAACTGCTAAAAATAGTAAATTGTGCTACAATTACGGAAACTGAAAAACTGAAAAAGACAGTTGTGGGGGTCCAAATGGGCTAGGTGGGTGGCCACCAATATCCACCTGGATCAAACTCTCTATATAATGTCAATGATTTTTAAGGTAAAATAATTTTGTATTGTAAAATTTTGGTGAATGATTTTTATAAAAAATGGAAATTGGTGAATCTTTTTTTTGGAAAAATCATGGAAAATTAGCCCACTTGTGAATATTAACGCTTAAAATTTTCCATTGTTGTGAGTTTATGTCGTCATATCAAAAAATAATTGTAGAATTTGTAAGTATCTATGTTGTTTTAATTCTCTAAGTTTATAAATAATATAACAAAAATATACTTTATATTAAATATATGATTTATAATGTGGTTTAAAACATGCAGGAAACAATATATGGAACTACACCAGTAGAAGACTTGTTGCAAAAGGCATGAGACTTGCTTTTGTTGGCATGTGCACAAAATCTGAGTCACTTATTGCCTTTGTACATTTCTATTCAATTTAAATTAATGCATATTATTTATTTCAATTTTCATTATTCTCCCCAATGTAGATACATTCATTACACTATATTTTTATGTTTGCAGATGGAACGAGATCAATAAGATGAAAATAATCAATGCAATAAAAAAAATATTCCTCCAAATAACTCAAGTCATGGAAGTAGCTCCAGAACTGAAATAAGTTCCACAAAAGAATGATGATCTAATTGGATATCAATATAACATGTTGTAATTTTTGAAATAATTGAGTGTACAAACTAGGAATTTTGTTTAATGTAATCATGGAAATAGAGTCCCAATTGAAAGATAAGAGGTTACTAATAACAATCCCATTTTGTGTGGAAAAGAGCTTATTATTGATCTATAATAAAATTTATTTTAATTTATTGTATTGTGTTATCCAATGTTGTTGTGAAATGTTACACAACTAATTAAATATATGGATGATTAAATATTATAATGAAGAGATGCAAAATCTGATAATATAACAGATTAATCCAAACACCACATACAAATGCACTAATCAAATATTAATTTATATCAATATTGTTATAATATATATGCCAATTTTTCAATGAATAACAAATTTAAAAGATTATAATGATTGCAATGCCATTGGTAGATGTCTCCAAAAAGGAGAAAAAAAACATCATACAAAAACAATAGTGTGTCCATAACATAAAAACATGCAGGTGCTTGATTTTAAATAAAAGCATTGTGATGTCACATTTTAGCATAATCTATGCTTTTTCATAAAATGAAAACATCGAAGCTTTCAAGTCTTCAAGTAGTGAATTTTTTTTTAATTAATGCCTCTGTGCATTGTAGCTCTTAAGACACAAATTCTTTCATAGAAATAAAACCCCCTATTTCTACAAAATATTATTTCCATTCATGGTGAACTATTAAAATCAACAACAATGATAACTCTATATAATAAATGCACTGATGTGTTTATACAAACAAAACGTCCTGGTGCTAAGTTTTTAAGAGAAATCACCACTACTAAAATTATTTTTTGTGTGCGTCGGAGTCGTTCCTTCACCAAACAATGAACAAGGATTTTTTTTATATAATCACCATGGTGGTATATGTTTCAAGATCCAGTGCTCATTGAGTTGAACACAACGAGACTTTTTTTTATCGTAAGCACCAGGGTTGTTTACATTTCAAGAATTAGTGCTTCTTAACTTAAATTCCTCGGTGCTTTCAATTATGTATGAAGCCCAATGAATTTCTATAAGTAGCACATCAGGGTTGCTTGCTCAATAAAGTGCATTGAAAAAAAACGCATCTTGTAAAACCTATGATTGCCCATATTTTTTTTAGTTGTGATGAAGTTTCATTAAGCTCCGCTAAAAGATTCAATCCCACAAATGGATGTTTTAGTAGATTTTTTTGGACAATTTTTAAAAATTTTATAACACTAAAAACCTTTGTTATAACCTCTGCTAGAAGGTATTTTCCTTGTAGTGTAAGGATTACGTATCCTATTACATCATTGTAGAGCAAAGGAAAGAAGTTTTAATGGATGGAGAAGTGTGCAACTAGTTTTAAGTAGTTGAAGCATCTTTTTACAAATGCCCTAGTCTTGAAGATTGCAGATCCAGATAAAGAATTTGCAGTTTGTACAAATTCTTGGCAGAAAGGATTCGGTGGGAAACTAATGCAAGAAGGACAAGTGGTATTCTATGAGTCAAGGAAAATGAATGACCACGAGTAGAACTATGTGACACATGATCTCGAATTGGAAGCTATTATTGATGACTTGAATATGTGGAGGCATTGTCTTCTTGGTAGGAGGTTTATTCGATAAGTGATCATAGTCGACTGAGGTACTTGTTTGACCAACCTAATCTGAATTCTAGGTAGAATAAATGGTTGGTTATCCTCAGTGATCTTGACTTTGAGATTAGGTAAATAAATGGAAAGGAGAATAGGGTTTCAAATTCTCTTAGCAGGAGAGTAAAAGTGAATCACGTTTCAACAATGAGCACTTATGGGATAAATTTGTAGCAGTGAATTTTGAAGACAAGGTAGTAGGATGATAGGTACTAATAGCTGAAACAAGTATTGTAGAGGTAGGATGAGGGTGAACGGGATGAGGAGTATCACCTCATGATAAATGGATTGATTAGATTCAGGGGCATGATTTATGTGTCAAATAAGGGAGTTGAATAAGCATATTTTCAAAGATTTTCATGTCAATCCATATCTGGGTCACCTGGGATATCAGAATACTTTGATAGCTATTAAGAAGTTATATCATTGGATATACTTGAAGAAGTAAGTGGCCAAGTTTATTGTTATATGTTTGGACTATCGACTCGTAAAAAGTGAGTGTAAGCACCTACCTAGTCTATTACAACCTATTCCTATTCCAGAATGAAAATGAGAGGTCATTTCCATGTAATTTATTATAGGTTTTTTTAGGACATTGACACAACATGATTCCATCATGGTTGGGGTTGATAGGTTGATTAAGGTAGTTCAATTCATTGCAATGAAATATACAAATTTATCTATTGATGTATCTAAGATCTTTATCAAGGAGATAGTGAGGTTTTATGGTGGTTCCAAGAAGATCATATCAGACATAGATTGCAAGTTCACTTCTAGATTTTTCAAGGAGTTGTTTACAGGCTTGGTGAAAAATTTAGCATTTAGTACAACTTATCATCTACAAACAAATGCAAAGACAAACTGTGTTAACTCGATTCTTGAGGATATGTTGAGAATGTGTGTTGCACATCAAGAGAAGAAGTAGTAAGAGTATCTTCCACTTGTAGAGTTTGGATATAAAAATGGGTATCCAGAATCCTTGAGGATGATTCCTTTCGAGGATCTCTATGGGTGGAGGTGTATTACTTCCATTAGTTAGAGTGATTTAGTGAACATGTTATTGACATTACTAGATATGTTGGTTGAGATGGAGGAGGAGATACAAGTTATGACAAGGAATCTAAAGGCAACATAGGACAAGCAGAAGAGTTATGCAGATCAAATTAGAGCATTTAATGAGTTTTACATTTGTGAGTGTGTGTACATGTTCATAAAGCCCAAGAGAATCTCCTTCAGGATTGATTCATGTGCCAAATTGGGACCTCAGTATTGTTGGCCTTTTGATATCCTTGAGAGGATTTGGTGAGTGGCCTACAAACTTGCTCTGCTACCAACAATGAAAGTCCATTATGTTTCCATGTTTCATTTCTTAGGAGATATGAGTAGTATGTTGATCATGTGATTGATTGCTATGTATTGTAGGTCAAATATGAGGGAGAGTTCCATGCAGAGCCACAGTGCATTTTGCAACCGAAACAAGTCTTGATTTATAACCAACAAATATAGCACACTAAAGTGCAGTGGAAACACTTTGGGCTCAATGAAGCTATATGAGAGATGGCTGACCAAAAGTGGGATATGTATCCTTCATTATTTTTTGGTTCAATAAAATGATTTTTTGGTATAGATATGTATATGGTCTTCATTGAAAATACTGTAATGAGTTGTGTTATAAACATCCAATAAGAAATATGTTTTTATTTTATTTTTATATAGGGTATCATTGTAAATATTGCATCGAGCTATGTTATAAAGCTCCATAAGAAGCAGGTTTCAATTTCAATGATTTTTTTGTCATAGGTTTTATAAAATAACAAGTATGGTATTCCCTAAAGGGGAGGGTAATGTAACAACCCCAGGTTAAATTTTCATGTAATAAAAAATAATAAGGGAAAAATGAATAATAGTAAGGTCATGGGACATATTTTCTGAAATAAATGTTGGTTAAGCACTATAAAGGGCACCACTTGTGGTTTGTTATGGCTAAGGAAATTGGTAAAGCCATTGGAAAAGGAAAAGAGGTAGTAATTGGCATTTAATTATAAAAATAAAGGAAAGTAGGAGAAAAAGAAGGTGGAGCAACACAAATATGCATTCAAAGGAAATTAGAGTAAAAATGAATGAAACTGAATAAAATAGAGGCATCAATGATAAAAACAGATCAGAGAAACATTTTACAATTTTTTTCTATTTTGGTTTTGGATCAGTTTGAGAGAGAGAGAGAAAGAGCTCCAAGAGGAGAGAGAAAATAAGAAGAGGAAGATAATGGAAAAAAACAACTCAAAGGAAAAGCAAAAAAAGGCAAGGGAGCCTAAGGATCAAGTTGGATGATTAGTTTCAGCGTGAGGATTTTGCATTTAATGAGTTGCGTGTGTGATTTCCTAACTGATGTGTAAATGCATGGAACATGCATTTGCTCATTTGGTTCATTTTCTATCATTGGCATGGATTTTTCTTGGTTTGATAGTGGTTCAACCTTACATTGAGAATTTCATGGACAACATGGTGTGATGGGATTCATTCTTGGTTAATCCTTAGATTGTTGGAATATTTTTGGAACTGAGTGAGGTGCTCTCATGAAAATTCCCAAGGGTTGGCAGTGGATATGGTTTTCTCTGAGAATCCCTTGATAGGTGGATGGAGGGAGGAAAATTCCTCAAGGTATGGCGAAGGAATTCTGAGGTATCCATGCTTGGTTTAGTTTTCATGATCTCAAGGCTGAATTAGGTGGGATCACGGTAACTTGACAGTGGAGGTTGTTTAACTTCTAGATTCACTATTTGATTATTTCTTGGTTTATCCCATGAGATCCCACATTCATGCTTGGAATATGGCATAGGGGTGTTTGGATGAAATAAATATTTGTTTCCACACAATCTATGGTTAGGTGGTATGTAGAGATCCCTAACTTGGTTGGATTTTTCACATATATTGATGAGTTATTTTTCCTAATGAAATTAATGGGCACATGTACATCTTATTATTTTGATTTTATGATGTTTTTTTTCATGGTTGTGATACTCGTTAAATGTTGGTTACAATATTGATTCTATGATGTTCTCTCATTATTGCTCTTCTTCATGATTCTATAAGTTATTGAGTGGTTGATGAATGCATCAGATAACAAGTGCTATTTTAGATATATTGATTCAATATTAGACCTTCTTGGTAATTATGAGATGAAGCACAGATGCATATGATTAGATATGCATTCAAGACCCGTAGCTCCTATGTTTACCATATGTTTGATGAAATGTCTATCATGGACTAGGCATGCCTGGGTCAAATTCTTTCCTTTGTTTTATTTGGTTGGATTTGGAATCATCTTGTTTATGTTTATATAAAGTTACAAACATTTCTCAGTAATGGTGTATATGGTAGCCTGAAAAGTCACACAGATATCGAAAGTGCTACCACATAAACAGAGCTTTTGGGCCTAATTGCATGGATGTGTGCCTAGGAGTGTGATTATAGCCTCGTAACTAAATTCAAAAAGTTTCAAGGGCACGATGGGGATGTCAACTAAGAGAAAAAGGGTTCCAACTCAGGGATTAATCACCTGGGGTGGCTATTTGGCTTCGGAGTGGTTTGTAGTCCCTAAGTGATGTTAGAAAGGTTTATGTTTTTTTGTCCCACTTCCATCACTGGAACTTGGAGGTCAGGTCATGTCATAGTAGCACTTAGCTCATGTTTACCATGGATACCTAGGAAAAATGGGTAAATGTAGGAGGAGGCATTACATAGTCCACTACATAATTCGTAAAAGGCCATGGGAAAGAAATCCACCGAAGAACATTTCGTTACCCAGTGGAGTTGCCTAATTGTTTTCTTGAAAAATCCCTCTTGTGGATAGAAGGGATCTCTCTAGTTTCAATGACTTAAACTAGAAAAAACTAAACAAACTAGACTACCTTTTCCTATATATGTTCGAAATATAGGAAGAAGACTGGTGTCTAGAGAAATATTCACTCTCTTCTTCACATGCTTATTATATGTCCAACTTTATGTCCCAAAAGCCAAACCTACAAATTAGCCAAGAGAAGGAAAGAGGTTGAAATATACAGCACAATATACTCAAATAACTCTAAATAAGAGATCAAGGAATATTATTCTACACATGTATGATTAAAGACATGATGTATGGGAAAAAAATGAATTTTTCAAAATGATAGCAATGAAATATTACAACCCTTGTTGAGGCCTTGATATTGTGAATCTCTCTCAGCCTTCTCATCCTTTATTTTCCACAATGATAAAGCCTTTAGTGAAACCAATGCATAAGTATGTAATATGGACATCAAAGCTTAAATGGACAACATAAGGGTAGAGTTAGAGTCCCAACAATTGATCCTAGGTCCTATAACATGTACCTATTTTATAGGGAAAATGAGGTAGATTTAGATCCACCATAGTAGTGCAAGATCTACTTTGAAAGGAGGTAAGTTCCATGAGATAAGGGACAAAGCCTCATTATTTTCAATTTGAGATCATGTTCAACAAAATATAGATGAATCTATTCCTGAATCTTATAGATAGGGAATCTTCAAAATTATTTTTTATTTTTCCTCATTTCTAGTGGTCATCACACTTTTAGTAAATTCAACCTATGGTGACTAGTAGAAGTTGCATGTATGTAACCTAAACCATCATAGGTTCTAAGTTAGATAAGCATGATGGATTCTCAATTTAGGGTTTTGAACCAATGAAATTTTGGGTTCTTATAACTTTTTGGAATATTTTTGGTTTTGGCCTTGGATGGGATTGATTCAAAGTGTAATGGATGGCGAGAGATTCGTATTTTGGGCCTTTTTCTTAAGTATGAAAATTTTTCATGTAACAATAACCCTGGGGATCCTTCAAACACCTATTCAAACATTACGCACATTTTCCATCCAGTATATAGCTGGACACGTCAATTATAAACTCAATGATAATGTGACATAATGTGAGATGTGTGTGTGAGAAAACAATGAGGTAGAAAGTAAGAAAAACATATTAGCCATACTTCTAACACATCAACCTTATTTCATCTATCTAGTCCATTATTATGAACTCCTAGATGTGTTTATGTGGATGAAAGTGTTATAGTGATCCATTAAGGAAATATACCTAAATGAACAAGTGATTTGTACTGTTACAATAGTATTAAAAGATATTTTTAATAAAATAAAGAAAACATGTAAATGCCAATTGTATTTGGCCCTCCTGATATACATTAGTTTACTTCTTTTTAAGAAAATTATTTGAATAAGAATAGTCAAAATTTTAGAGACAATTTATCATTTTGTAAGAAATATTCATGCAACCTTCATTATAATTAGAAAAAAATACTCTTTTAGAAGATCATAACGTAGTATGCTCTACATTGGAAACTATTGTAAAGATGGATATAAGTGGACATCAATTAATCATGCGCACATCTAACATTTTTTAAATAATCTCTAGAGTTAAAAGAAGCTTAATTCTTCTTGCAATTGTGATTTTTTCTAAATTTTTGACACTCGAAATGAAAATATTACTATTTTATATTATTTTCTACAATTCTATCAATTATCACAATTAAAAAATATATTATAATTCAACATAACAAATGTCATTTCATATGACAACATATGTTATAATGTTCTCTCCTTCCTTTGCAATCTTAATGTCTCTTTCATGTAACCCTATAGATGTTATAAGAATCAAGCAATGAAATTCAATCAAATTTTCTAAGATTAATCCCATTCACATTGAATAAATATTTAATCAATCTATTTTGCCTATATGAATAACATATGCAATATTGGAGAATAAATACCAATTGGAGAACTCAATTAGATAAAATTCTTTGAGGAAATTATTCATGTAGGATTGATAGTTGTAATCATGGTGAATGAACAAATAGGGGACACTAACAAGGTCTCTTGGTGTAGAGAGCATCATTACAACCAAAATGGATGAAAAATGAAGGGTTGCAATACGGCTATGGTGGATAATTGGTGGGGGTGGGTAGTAATAAAGGCCCATGGACTGTAGCACCAAGTGAAGTACCTTGGGAGGGGAATATGAAATCTCAAGTGCAATGTAATATTGAGAAATGACTAAGCATGGATTGTAATGTGAATTGTATGGTGGAGGTATAGGATGGATGGGGAAATGTACTAGAGTTGAACGAATGAAGAATGATGATGCATGTATGCATTATGATATTTTTATTAGTACATAGGCATGAAAATCAACCATTAGATGAGAAATTTCCTAGTAAATAAAATGTAAAGTAATAATGATCCTTGAGAATGGAGTTATATATTGATCCTAGGTAGAGATGGATACTTTGTCTCTAAGGTCACAATTTGTAGAAACACACAAACATTAAAATTTATTTCTCATTACTAGTGTATATACTAAAAAAAAAATTATTATAAAGCCTTCTAAGCTGAGTATTTTCATGGTCGGGTTCATGTGGTAATAAGGAAATGTTAAGCACAAATTAATCAACCAAATGTAAACAATATGAGCAAGAATAATGTCAGAGAATGAGGCCCGATACAGTCATTATGTTTGATATAATATTTATGTCGTAAGGCATTCCCTCTGAAATGAACTCCCCTCCATGCCACCGTGTCTCATTATGGGCCTTCGAATCATTTGTTAGACGATCAAATAATCTCCAGCCATTGGATCATTGGTGAAGAATGTTGTAGGTGGTTCAGAATATAAGAATGTTGTAGGCAATTCAGAATATTGGAATGTCATAGGCCGGAGTTCAAGGACAACCCTTGGATGCAGCACAATCCCAAATCCAGGTGCATGCACCTGTGTGCACCTACTCCTCCCTCTATATTCGACACTACTCTCCCTCCCTTCATCGCTTTTCCAACCTCCCAAACCGTCCTCATTGGTGGTCCAGGAAAATGGGAAGCACTAATGCCAATAAGCCTCTCAAGATCATTGCAGGAGCTAATGACTTCGGCTGCACGCTCAAATATTCCTTTGCTGAACACCTCTGATCAAAGGGTATCGAGGTCCAGGATCTCGGCACCAATAATTACTACAATTTCAGGGAAGAATTTGGTAGAAGAGTGAGCAAAGTTGAGCATAGTGAAAATCAAGTGGAAATCAAGGGACAGGTGGCCTGCAGAACTAGTGTCGGGGTCTCCATTTTTGCCAACAAGTTCCCAGGAATTTATTCTGTCACCTGTGATTCTATGGAGGATGCCCAGAACTGTAGGTCGATCAACAACTCGAATGTTATGCTAGTTGGAGGAATGCACACCATCCCCGAAGAGGGCTTCTGTCTCAGACCCCACTTCACATTTCTTTGACAATGAAGGGCGATTTAAGATAATGTCTGGTACAACCCTCCGCCTGCCCAATAATCAAAATACCTATTTCCAATTTAGCACAATTCAAAATTGACCTTTTCGAATTAAAGTTTGGATCAGATTCGACATTGTTGTTCGAATCAGTTCAAACTCTAGTTTTGATTCTTATATATACATGTATAAACTGAGCGATACATGTGGAAGTGGACGATGAAGCAGAAGTGGGAATTGCATTGATAGAGAGGCCATTATTATTAGAGTCATTATTTATTGATTCAGTAGTAGCAAGAATGTATTCATATTTAGCCCTAATAACGTTCATGATAACCTACTTCATACCACCGTCCTTGCAATTTCAAGGTGAGATGACGACGAGTCGGGTTTCCCTCAATTCCACAATTTTAGTGAAGGGGCAAAAGTTTTGGATGTCCAAGAATGGGACCTTTGCATTAGGCTTTTATCCCGTCTCTTGCCAATTGTATGTGTTGTGCATTTTGTATGTAGGCATACCAGGAAATAATAACAAACATGTTTCGATGGCAAATAGGTATGTTCAACTCTGCATTTTTATTTGCAACATTTTGTGTGCTTGTCGTTATCATTAAAAGAGATTTGATGCCATTAAGATCCAAGAGACACAACCAATGGTGAATAAATCCTTTCAAGCTAGCATACAAACTAAGAGAAAACTTCCCCCACATAAAACCAAAATGCCTCTTATTAACATAAGGATTTGTTTATTGATGCATTGTTGGGTGGCATGCTGTCACCTTCCAACATTGGATTCCCTCAAGAATAAGTTATTTGGACTGAGTGCAAGTCCCGACGATACTTAGCCAAATCAAGGTCCTTGCTTTAAGTAGCTTCTCCTTTTTAAATTTGATCTAAACTCAAATAGTATTACATTTCTTAAATACTATTACATTTCTTTGAGCTTGCATATGCCGGTATCCTGGCATGGAGCAAAGCCAAAAGTTAACTTTGTTTCATTCTCTTTGGGATGTCTGGAATCTATAATTGAGATAAATATGTCTATTATATTTAGCTTAAAGTTAAGTATGCGGAACTTGCTAATAATCTTATTTCAAAAATTTGAAAAAATGAACTACTTGGAAATTATCAAACATGGTGTTGCTATGTTGCTATTTCTCTAGTGAAGCTCACTGCATGGAATGATGGGAGAGTATCATCAATTCTGGTGTTGCTACTTCTCTTGTGAAGCTAACTACATGCCTTAGGAGATGAAAAAATTACAAAGATTTGAGAACAGCAGATAAGAGCTCATAACTCATTATCTGGACTTCTTGCTTCTTGATACCTGTACCAGAGAAAGTCTACTCTCCAACTCCCACCAATTAGGATCCAAAGCCTGGTGATTGTCTGCTGTGTAGATTGCTGGTTTGGGCCATCCGAGTCATCTCCTCTATATCTATCTCTCCTTTTCACCATAACATCATCCATGACAACCCGGTACCTGTGTAGCCTCAACATCTTGTAGAGGATGTCTTTCAATTCCTTGCAATCCTTTTTGCCCCATCCTGCTCTCTTCACTTGTTTACTCCTCCGAAGATTTATCTCGATCATATTTCAATGAATGAAGACTTGAGGAGCAGGATTTGAATTTAGCATCTGAGGTGCATGCATTAATATAGGACTGTGATGAGCCAGCCACGTTACACTAGCCTTCAACTCTCTATCATTGCATTTAGTGTAAGGTCCTAATCATAGCTTTTGAGAACATTGTTCCTGTTGTTTGGCTGACATGCAGCTAAGCTGTTTCTTTTTCTCATCAAGGTGTGATCATTGGCCTTAGTACCATATTTAGTGGGCAATATTAAACATCATGCGGTAAGTGAATGTTTGATTCTTTCTGTCTTGTTCATTAGATATTATTTTATTCTCATTCAAGAGAGTACATGTAAAGGCAGTGAGTGAATTAGTAACTTACTATATGGAGCTTAATATTTGCTGTGAAGGTCCATTTTATGTGCTTGTCATTATTGTTAAAAGAGATTTTATGCTATTAAGATTCAGGAGATACAACCAATGGTGAATAACTCCTTTCAGGCTATCATACAAACTAAGAGAAAACTTCCCCCACAACAAACTAGAATGCCCCTTATTAACATAAGAATCTATTTATTGATGTGTTTTTGGGTGGCATGCTGCCACCTGCCAAGGTTGGATTCCCTCAAGAATAAGTTATTTGGACTAAGTGCAAGTCCTGACGATACTAGCCAACTGAAGGTGCTTTCTTTAAGTAGCTTATCCTTTTTAAATTTGATCTAAACTCAAATAGTATTACATTTCTTTGAGCTTGCATATGACAGTGTCTTGGCATGGAGCAAAGCCAACAGTTAACCTTGTTTCATTATCTTTGGGATGTCTGGAATCTGTAATTGAGATAAAGATGTTTATTATATTTAGCTTAAAGTTAAGTATGAGGAACTTGCTAATCAATCTTATTTCAAAAAATTTTAAAAACGAACTACTTGGAAATTATCAAACCTGGAGTTGCTATGTTGTTATTTCTCTAGTGAAGCTCACTGCATAGAATGATGGGAGAGTATCATCAATTCTGGTGTTTCTACTTCTCTCGTGAAGCTCACTACATGCCTTAAAATATGAAAAAAATTACAAAGATCTGAGAAGAACAAACGAGAGTTCATAACTCATTATCTGAACTTCTTGCTTCATGATACCTGTACCAGAGAAAGTCTACCATCCAACTTCCACCAATTAGGATCCAAAGCCTGGTGATTGTCTGCTCTGTAGATTGCTGGTTTGGGCCATCCAAGTCATCTCCTCTATAGCCATCTCGCCTTTTCACAATAGCATCATCCATGACAACCCGGTACCTGTGTAACCTCAACATCTTGTAGAGGATGTCTTTCAATTCCTTGTAGTCCTTTTTGCCCCATCCTGCTCTCTTCACTTGTTTACTCCTCCTGAGATTTATCTCGATCATCTTTGAATGAATGAAGACTTGAGGAGTAGGATTTGAATTTAGCATCTGAGGTGCATGCATTAATATAGGACTGTGATGAGCCAACCACGTTACACCAGCCTTCAACTCTCTGTCGTTACATTTAGTGTAAGGTCCTAATCAGAGCTTTTGAGAAGATTGTTCCTGTTGTTTGTCTGACATGCAGCCAAGCTGTTTCTTTTTCTCATCAAGGCATGATCATTGGCCTTAATACCATATTATGTGGGTAATATTAAACATCATGTAGTAAGTGAATGTTTGATTCTTTCTGTCCTGTTCATTGAATGTTATTTTATTCTCATTCAAGAGAGAAGATGTAAAGGCAGTGAGTGAATCAGTAACTTACTATATGGTGATTAATATTTGCTTATTATATGGTGCTTAATATTTGCTGTGAAGGTGTGTAAAATGACAAGGAGAATGAAAGTAGTAGGAATTATATCAATGTCCAAAGATCACCAAATCAGATCAATGGGAATCATGAATGCCAATTCCTTATCATCAATTGCAAAGATTAGTCAGCAATGTTCAAATTGGAATTCATGGAAAAATAGCCCCCAAAAAATACACCCTCTATTTTTGCATTTTTACGTTCGTCTCTTATGTTTGTTACTGTATTGCTTTTGTATTAGCCGACTCATCTTTCATATATGTTATGATAGTGTCTTTATATAGTGAAATTTCCTATTTGGATGCATAAGTTCTTGGATTGCAGTGATGATCGACTTTTATTATTGTATTGTCTATGTATCTGTTAAATTTGAAGGTTTGCGGTTTTAGGTTTGTCAAAGACCAGCCAGTAAGTGAAGAAGGATTCCTCACTCTTGGCCAAGATGGAAATATTCAACTGGGAGATGAACAATCAACGGTGTGGATGGCTGAGACCACTGGATTACCTGTTGAGCCAGGGGAGATGCAAGATTCGGGCAATTTTGTTCTCTACAACTCCGACTCAGACATTGTTTGGCAAAGCTTTGCATCTCCAACAAACACACTACTACCAGGACAAGAATTGACACAATCTTTAAACCTCACTAGATGGAATTATTCTACTGATGTATCTAGAGGCTGTTACTTTCTCAAAATAATGCAAGAGCCAGAATCTATGAAGATTGCATTGAATTACAATATCCCTTATGATTTTTTCAATTATTCATACTGGTCAGGGCCCATGATATACAACGCGACCAGTTCTACGGTTTCTTTCCTCAATATGTCTGGAAGTTTTAGCATAAGATTTGGTGAGCCCTCAAAGAAGTCAGTATATATTTATCATAACAAAAATAGTTTGGCTTAGGATGGGTGAGCGTTGAGGCAGATCACTCTCGAACATGATGGCAATTTGAGATTGTACAGATGGGATGCTAATTTCAGTTCCAGCTGGATTGTAGATTGGGTTGTAGTTTCAAATCCCTGTAGTATTGTTGGAATTTTTGGGAATGGTATCTATCACCTTGATGCTAAGGGTAAACCATATTGCAGTTGCCCACTTGGATCAAATCTAGTTGATTGAAGTAGACCATTTCTAGGGTGTTTGCCTCTAAATTCTTCACCATCTTGCGTCAATGACATTAATAATGAGTATTCAAGGTACAAGATTGTGACTGTTCCACAAACAAATTACTATGGGGGAAGTTCAGTCATTTTCAATTACAGAAATATTTCTACAATGTCTGTATGTCAGGCTCTCTACTTGTCTACATGCTCATGTGTAGCTTCTGTATATGGGGTTTCTGACCTGAATTTCTATTGTTGGACACTAGGAAACCTTCTTTTTGGAGGTTTGCAAAATCCCAATTACACATTTTTTGTGAAAGTTAGCCTCATTAATAATAGAAGAATGGGATCCTCAAATGGGTGCCCTCTCCAGCATTCGAAATATCAATCCCATCTGAAGATACTTATTCTAGGAACTATTCTTAGTGTTGTATTTTTGGTGTACGTGTTCATCTTATTTGTTTTAGTAGCATAATTATGATGAAAAATAGATGAAGCTTGGATGCTTCCATTTTTGTTCCTGGGACTCCTGTGAATTTTCCCTTCGTGAATCAGCAGATTGCGACAAAGAACTTCAGAAAGAGGCTTGGAATTGGTATGAAAGCCTAACAATTTATCTACAGAATATAAAGGTTTTGATTTTAAAATTTTTTTTGTACTAATGGGAGACCACTTTGGCAGGAGATTTTGGGACTGTATACAAGGGTTCACTCTCAGACGAAACTTTGATTGCTGTGAAAAGGTTGGAGAGATTGTTGCCACAAGGAGAGAGAGAATTTAAAAGAAAGGTGACAATGATTGGTGCCATTCACCATAGGAATTTAGTTCATCTCTGTGGATATTGCTCCGAGGGATTACAAAGGTGAGTGTTTGTTTACATTCCTTTTGATTTTTCACATCTTCATCTTAGCAAAGAATAGGCCAGAATCCCAGATTACATGTTAAGGTAACAAATCCCTACTAAAGTGTGTATCACAGAACTACTACTGAAAGTTAAATTGTAAATTATTCATTTTAGGCTCCTTGTCCATGAGTTTCTGCCAAATGGATCCCTAGATAGATGGATATTCCATTCATCTTCGAATGATCCAAGGTTTCTAGATTGGGATACTCGCAGCAACATCTCCTTAGCTACAACTTAGGAAATTTCATATTTTCACAAGAAATGCAGGGATAGGATCATACACTGCGACATCAAGCGTGAGAACTTCTTGCTAGATGAGAACTTTTGCGCTGTGAATAGTTGTCAGATTTTGGGCTGGCCAAATGGGCTTCAACAACATCTGCATATATGACATGTAGCGATGTTGTAGGTACATTTGGGTAAATATCCATTTCTTTCTTTACACCAGCTCTTTCCTTTGGAAAATAAATGTCATTTATAATCAAGACTTCATAAAACTAGCTGCTATCAGATTTCGGGTATCTGGCTCCAGAATATTTCATGTATGGCAAGGTTAATGAGAAGACGGATGTGTATTCCTTTGCAGTAGTTCTTCTAGAGCTAATAACTAGAAGAAAAGCAATCAATGAAAAGAATCCTAAAGGCCAAGAAAGCCTGGTTATGTGAATAGGGATCTAGTGTCCTTGCTTTTTTTGTATTTGATAATTTTGGATTCTTTTGGTTTCGTTGTCTTGGTTCAGAATCTTAATCTTTTGTAAATTTCAAACTTTAGGTGAGGCCATTACTGGCAGCTAGCTTTGTAAAAGAACTTGCAGATCCACTTTTGGAAGATGCTTATGACATGAGTGAGATGAAGACAATGGTCATTGGTGAAGCATGTTGTCCTAGACAGGTAGCTCAGTTTCGACCTCAAATGAACAGAGTAATTACGCTTATTCTCTTTCATTGCGTATCTCTGTTTCAGTTTCTAATCTTATGTCAAATTTAGTTACTTGAAGACGTTTCCTTTCTTGCAAGGAGTTAGTGCTAGAATTGTTTTTGTGCATAACGAAGAAATTGTTTTATTAATTGGTTACTGTGTTGAAGAGGAGGAGTACTTTTTGGTCTACAACTTGTTACTGAGAGGAAGTTTGGAAGAAACTCTTTATGGTATGTAGTATGCCAATTTTCATGCATTTATCATGTTACGTCCTTGGATATTTTTATTATTTTTTAGTGTTAAGTGTTATTCCCAGTTGTCAGAAAAATTTGGGTTACAGGAGGAAAGGACAAGCCAGAGGCTCAT
>APFE031724808.1:0-13602 GCA_000404065.3 Pinus taeda
CTTTTATTACGGGTTTAGTTGACCCTGGTCTCTAGTCAAATGTAGACATTGTCCTAGTTAGCCGTTGGAAGCTCTGCTCTAAGTATTTAATTAGCAAAGATAGATCTGATTTTTCAACTTGTCCTGACGATGAACCACACTGATTGGTTTGAAACGCGTCGCAATGTTTTTCTGAATGTGATTTACGCCGAAATATTTCTTCTTACAACACTAGTGTTGTTTGAAAAATAGGTTATGGCTAGCATCACTAGAAATAAATATTTCTAGTTGTGAAAACCATTATGAGCACAATCGGACATTCTTGCGCTAGAAAACTAGATTTCTTGTTGGCAAACTTCGAAAAAAAAAGAGATATATATAATAAAATAATGGCATGATTTTTTTTATGTTGCTTGATATCATTAAAATTCATTTTGTAGGAAATTAATTAGCATAATATCCTCCAGAGATGAATTTTTCAATCAAGATAAAGTGGAACAATTTATACCATGCTATTGACAGTGCTAGAAACTTCCAACATATAGGGGGCCTCCCCGATGTGAAATCCCAATTAGATCTCACACCATTTGGAGTAGTAGCCCCATAAGAAGTATCAACCTAGCCACCATAAATCAAGGTTTTCCATGGATGCAATGAATAACATAAGAGATTATACACATATATTTTAAAATCAACAAGTAAGTTGACACTGTGAAACACCAATTGCAATGTGTAAAAGTAGGATTTCATGGGAGGGGAGACAAGAGTGAGTCTCTAGAAGGAAAGTAATAGTACTTTCCTAATAGAGGCACATAAGAGAAAGGAAAGATTCATTAGTTATCGGGTGAAATAGCTCACATAGAAACAACGATCATTAAAGGAAATACAACACGCATTCCACAAGATAAGTACCAAATGAAATTAAGTAGTTGAATTTCCTTAGTACATATGAACATAACATATACCACAAACATCTAAATAATATTCTTATAACATTTACTATACATGCATGAACATGTGTTGGCTTAGTGAGATTTTGATTATTAAGTGAAAGATCCAAGTACACAATTACAATAGTGAGACACTAGCTCCAATAGTGGAACATTAAGTCACATCTTGCTTCTCCAAGGAATTATCTTCTCTCCTATGCCAAGCTTGAGAAGCCAAGGCTAACTCTTCAAAGCCTAAGCCTCCAAAATACCTTTTCTTGAGTTATGAGGTATCTTTTATAACAAGAGTAATTACCTTTCATCTCCCCTTATAACTCTTGAGCTACCCTCATAACTCCTAGACTCCTAAGACCTTTTAACTTCTATTGACTCTTTTGCCCACATGTGACTTTTCATATTCCACATATGACTCTTGGACTTCCACACATTTACATTTTGTCATTTCTTGAAAATACATCATTACATTTCACATCCTATGGCAAGACACATTGACACCATTGGACTATGTGATGACATGGAACTTCATGATGATGTGGAAATTCCAAGTTGTTCTACTTGTTGTTTTGTCTTCAATCTTCCTTAAAGATCTAATTTTTTCTTCATCTTCACCCTTCAAAGGGCCTTGGATTAGTGCTGGAACTTTATAAGCTATTATGTAATGTCTTCATTCTATCATGGTCTAGTATCTACTTCATTTCTTCATGATGGTTCTTCTTTGTGCTTCTTCTCTGCAAATACTTCTTTGTTCCTTCTCCTTCACATCCGCCTTGAGCACCATCTTACGTTGATCCACCTTCCAATTAAGCTCATGCATGATAAGGAAAGTTGTCTGGAAATTATTTATTCTACTTGTTATCACCTAAAAAATGATCACCTAGCCATTTCTAATCAGGTGGATCGAAATACACCATGTAGGATTAATTTTACCATAGTAAAATCACTTTCACCATAGAAAATAATTTAGTAAACCATTTTTATTAAATTATTTATGTTTAAAATTAAAAAACCTCATGAGAATAATTGAATAAATCATTATTTACTTAATTTTCTCTAGAAATAATTATTAAATCATTATTTGATCATTATTTCCTAACACATTTGACTAAATCACCTTGGAATAATTAAATAAATCACTATTTATTTATTATTCCTTATTATTATTTTTGGAATAATTGTTAAACCATTATTTAATTATTATTTCAAAATATTTCTTAATCCTCACAAAGTGATTAATAAATCATTTTATTTGTTAATTACTTCAACCATTTCCCAAATAAATATATTTGACGCTTTTGAATATCTTTTCCCTCTCCAAAAAATATAATAAAGTGTTCCTAATGGTTAGATTTTGATTTGGTCAATAATATTTGATTATTTTCCAATTCCTAATTTAGCTCAATACTTTGTTATAAATAAGAGAGTTTTCCATTCATTCTTCACCATTATCATTATCATCATCGCCATGATCATCTGACAACATTTGACCTCCCACATGAGTTCAATCTTGCTTTTGGTTTTTCTACATATTTTAGAGGGGAGAACAAGATCTTTGAAGCACAAGGACATCAAAAGGACCCATCCCACAGAGGGGGGTCTACAGACCCATGTTGTAAATGTCCTTCCTCAGGTGTTTTAACAAAATATTATTCATTTGAATTTCTTCTATTGGGTTATTTCACTTTCCTTTATTACTGCTACATGTTTTGGGCTTGCATAATATATTTTCTTGCAGGGTTTTATCATTTTTCTTTAGAGAATAAGAGTGGCCACATCTTATTGTTAGGGTCACTTGTCACCAATTAATTAAGTGAAGCATTTTGGGTACACCTTTCCAAAATATGTACGCTAACAAATGGTGACTCCATTGGGTTTTTAGCTACATAGTCGTGAACAAATGGTGACTCCATTGGTGTACTAATCAAGAACCTTGGTGACTACTATTTTAGCCCTCTTTAATTTTTTTCCAGCTCTTTTAGCCTCTCAATTTTTATTTTTATATCTCCTTTATTTTTTGGAAAATTTTTGGTTTTTATTGGGGTTCCGCATCTTTTTGCAGGTCACAAGTAATAGTTCAATAGGAGATGACACAATCTGGATGATATATGTCGATTGAGAGTTGTGGGAACATAACACAATTTTCAGCCTCTTTTTTGAATCACAATGCAATTTTCATCCCATTCTCTGTGTCTAAACACACTTTTTAGGTTAGTTTCTGCATTCTATCACTTTTCAGAGAAAAAAAAATCAAAATTTTCCTATTTTGCCGACAATGTTGTGTGTGTACTAGGAAGGGATTCCATTATATCCTTAGTCACCCCTAGGCCTAGATCGACTTAATAGTTTCTTATTGAGGAAGTAAAAAGTCCCCTAGGTTTCAAGGTACACCACCATTATTTTAGAAGAGACTTGTTGAGTTGAGGAGTCTAGAGGCAACATTTTCAGCTAGTATCTTTTAAGGTTTTGTCCACTATTTTACAACCCCTTTAGATAGGATTCTTCATCATTTTACTCCCTTTATATTTTAGTGTTGCCTTCCCCTCTTAGTATCCCCTTGTGCATCCTAGGTTTTGGAGCTTCTTTCCTATCTTTCTCCAACATTTTCACCTCTAATTTTTGTTGGTTTTCTACCACATCTACAACAGATTGTTGCCATTAGATCCCAATCCCTTAGACCTTAGATATTTTATCCATATGTGTGTCTTTGAGTAGCTTTTTTTCCACCTCTTTATTTGTTGTTTTTTGCCCATTTAGGTGGGGGTTTGTGTGCTTGGATTGCATGTTTATTTTACTATCCATTTTCCAGCATTATTTTACGGTTTTGCAGCATTTTATTTTTAGTAGCAGATGGTATCATAAAAAATGCTAAATTAACTCATACACTAAGCATATTTTTCACATACACGTGAACACCATAAGCAAATTCAAGCTTGGTTAACATTGGCAAGTCAAGAATTGAAACACTACACCTTAATAATTCAACTCAAATAGATTAAGCCCACTTGGGCACCAAGGCAAAAATAGTCTATGTAGTTAGGTGTAGGATCAATGACATAGGATTCCAATAACATCCATCAATCAATTACATTGAGACATAGCTTGTTGAAATATTAGGGAGCTTAAAATCCTTCACCATCCCACAGTCCAAAGTCAGAGTGTATAAGAAATTCGATTTAGAGGGGGTTATGCTAGGCCATTGTGTGAGTAGTTCTCCTTAGGGCTACCCAACCTGCGGCAAGGAATCCCATGCTTTATCTAATCACCAAGAAGCTCAAGACTCAACAACCCCCATGGGACGAAGGTAACCATAATGAATAATCATAGGAAAATACCCTATTGTACTAGATGTGGGCGACAGTTGGTTCTCTACCCCACCTTTCTCTAGATAAATTTTCTTGCATGGATCAGATTTCGTCAAGTAAGAAGTCTCTTTGAGGATTTAGATCACCTATAGGCTAGAGGTTATTTTTCCTCTAACGTGACGTGTTTTCTTGAATTAGAGTAGCATATTAAAATAGTTGGTTTGCACTTACACCATTGCACTAGTGTTTTCTTCTTGTTTGTTAGTCTTTTCTCCTATCATCATCCTTTAGTCTATTTTGTCATCATTACCTTGACATCATTGTGCCACCTAGGAATTTTTCACAAATAATTCATGGCCTTCACCCCCAGTTTCCTTTAGTACATCTTACTCCTCCCCATAAAGTTAGAGTTCATCCTCCTAGTCCTCCATTGAGTCCCCAGACTGACTCTAGTTATTTTGATTCTTCCAGTTCTTCCATATATTTGTGCCTTCCCAACCCTGTACAACCAGCTTGTTAGGCACCAATGTGGGTGTGAGAAACCAAGGTGGTAACCAAGGTAACCCACAGGTGGAGCTTCTACTGGTATGGTCATTAATATTCCATTACTCCCCTATATGATTGGTTTGAGCATTCCTGATTTCAGCCAGCTCATCAATGATCCTCTTCTCCATGACCCTAATTGGCCTGCTATGCCTACCAAGCTTCCTTCCAACATCCCCAAGTTTGAAGGTAATCTTGGAGAAGACCCCAAAAATCATGTTCATTCTTTCCATATGTGGTGTTCATCAAATTCTATCACTAAAGACTCCATTCATCTTCTCCTTTTCTAACACACCCTTACTGAAGCTACTGCCAAACTATATGTGGACCAACTACATTCCTCCCCTTCCATCTTTGTGACTCTCACCAATTTTTTTTTTCATACTTCCAACTACCTATCCAATATTACACTAATACCAAGCTCTTGACTTCTTTCCATCAAACTTTTGTCACCCGCCTATTTGACCATGTCCAAGAAAGGCAGAGAAGGAGGAGCACATGTAGTGCCCCTAAGTTTAGAAACCATGTCTATATGAATTGGTTCCTTAAAATTCATTTGGCCCTCATAGGTAAATATGTCACCTCTCACTTACCCCATTCTGAGGAAGAAGCACTAAAGATTGCCATGAAATACAACCTGATCTATACACAGTCAATTGATGTTTATACTGTCCTGCCTGACCTGCCTCAACTTGGTGTTGCTAATGCACCGAAGGCATCTCATGTTGCTGATGGTGTCATTAGAACTATCTCGCACCCTCAACTATCACCATATCCTCAACCTTCTATGACTTATGGTCAACCCTAATGGGGGAACAGTTTTGCTTACACCTATCCCCCTTCCAATCCTTCATGTGTTAATCCTCACGAAGGTACTATCACATCATTTTCATACTCTCATCAACAATAGATGCCCAAGAAAGCTATTTCTCAACCTGGTTATTTAAGTGCTTTTGTGAATCCTTACTATCCTTATGCACCACCTAGTGCTCCAACCCTGCCAACACTAATGCCCCAACCTCGCATGCATCCTTCACCTCTTCCATAAAAACAACCACCCCGTCAATGTCAAGTGTATTCCCAGTAGAGTAAAACCAATCCCCCCTACCCAAAGAGAAGGAGAAAGGGGAAGGGGAACTGGAATTGGCCATCTCAAGGTAACCAAGGCAACCAAGGTCCACCACCTAATGCCTCTAAGGGTGACCAACCTAATACCGCAGCCTAGCAAGAGGGCAGACAACCAAAGAAAAACTAGGCTCTTGGAATGAACAAACCTTGTTCCTATTGCAAAGTTTCTATCCATTATACTCACAAATGTCCCCATTTACCTTAGATGTGACAAGCATGGAAAGCTCAAGAAACTGCTTATAGAAGACCTCAGCCCATTGCTCCACCTCTTCCCCCTCTTGCTTCATCATAACTAGCTATGATTACAAATCCTTTTCCCCATCAAGGATATGTAGTTGCCCAAACCACACAAGGTAATACAACTCCTCAACCTTCATATTCTGGCCAGAAAAATTACTAGATCCTCACGATGAATTTCAATGAAGTCAACACTGAGAAAGTTAACCTTCAGACTCAGTCATGCCAATATGACAAGCCCCCCACAAATTCAGAAATTGAATTCAAACCTAAAGTTTCCAATGAGCCTCTGTCATCCCTAAATGGTACTTTATAGATCTCCTAGCCTAAGCTAGAGGTTCCCCACAATATCCCTAAAGGTCCATTACATTGAAATGTTACTTCTTCTAAAGATGCCCATACTTATAACATAGTAGATGAATTGCATAGTCTCCTACTACTATTTCAACGCTAGAAGTTCTCCAGACATGCCCATCCCAATGGAAATCTCTACTATCTTCTTTGGGCATTGTGGATCCATTTAACAATCATATGATTATCTTTGATTTTGACAAAGTGGAACATCCCCCCTTTCCTTCATCTGTTTTCTTTCAAATATTAGTCTACATAAAAAATGCCATTTCCCAACAGTGTATGGATGCCAGTGTTTGGCAGTAACTTGGTTCCCATGACCTGTCCCCACCCACTATCACTCTCCATGCTTGGGACAATCACCCCTCGCATCCCCTCAATTTCTATCACAATTGTCCTGTCACCGTAGATGGAAAGACAATCTTGATTAATATTGAACTCATTGATGCCCCCTTAGATTATAATATCTTGTTGGGTTGTAGTTACACCTATGTTATGCCCACAGTCACATCTATCATTTTTCATAAGATGTGCTTTCCCCACAATGGAAAGATCATCATTGTAAATTGGTTTATTTACTATGACTGTAACAACCACGGGTTCAAATTTCATGTAGTAAAGTTAATAAAAGAAAAATAAGACCAAGGTCATGGGACACTTATTCCAAGCTAAATGTTGGGAAAATTATCCTAGTGGGCATCATTTGCTTTTTTTATCGCTATGGGGAAATTGACAAAGGCAATGGAAAAGGCTTTGAAAAGGAAAAATGGTATTTTTGGCATTTTATTTATGAAAATAAAGGAAAATAGGAGAAAATGGAGGTGAAAGGTCACATGTTGCATGTGAGGAGGAAATTGAAGGAAAATAATGGAAAATGAAAAAATTAAAGGCATTAAGAATAAAAGTAAATCAGAGTGTCAGTTTGTAGCCTATTTTCAGTTCAGTTTTGGAATTAGTCTTAGAGATGAGAAGAGCACCAAGAGGAGAAGGAAAACAAGCAAGAAAAATAAGGATAAGGAAAGAAAACAAAAGACAAGGAAGGAAAATGTAAGAAAGGATCAAGGAAAGGTTGTATTTAACAGCCTCATCGAGAATACTTGTAGGTAATAGGTTGTATGTATGATTTCCTAGATAGGCTTAGCATGCATGGTATATGAATGTGTCTATTCAGTTTATTTATTGTCAATGGCATGGATTTTTTCGGGTTTTGATAGTGGTTTTAACCTTTCCTTCCATTTCTAGATAGCCATGGTGTGATCGAATTCTTTCTTGGTTTAGATTTGGATTGCCGGAAGGTTTTGGATTTGAGTGAGGCCACCTCAAGAAAATCCAAAGGCTTGGGGGTGGAGATGATTTTCCACAAAAATACCTCAATGGGTGAGTGAAGACAAGAAAATTCCTCAAGGGATGGTGAAGGAAATTTTAGGCATCCAAGCTCATTTTGGTTTTTTGATCTCAGGACTAGTACAGTGAGGGTGGAGGTGGTTTGACCTATGTATTCCCTTGAATGTTTATGTTTCGTTTTATCCCATAATATCCCACATTCATGCTTGGAATATGACGCATGGGTGATTAGCTGAAAGAAATATTTGGCTCAACCCAATCTATGGTCAAGTGGTACATGGAAGTCTCTAACTTGGTTTGATTTTTCATATGTTAGTAAGAGTTATTTTTCTCTTGTATCTTATGAGTAAATATACTTGTTATTATGTGGCTTTAATGGTTGTTCTACCGTAGCTAATTATCTGGTTATAAGTTGGTTATAAGAATGGTTTTATGACAAATATAAGTTATGGCTCTTATCATGTTTGGTTGATAAATGACTGGTTAATGAATGCATGCCCTAATTGGTATTATGGTAGCTATTATAAGAAGGCATTGATCCTTATTGTTAAAACTCAAATAAGTTTTAGATTTCTATGTGTAGATATTCTTTCATGACCTGTAGGTTGCATGTTTACCATGTGTTTGATGGAATTCTAGTCTTGGTTGGGATGGGTCAGGTCAAGTACTAGTTCAATTTTTGGTTTGAAATATTTGTTTCTATGTCATTCATCGTTTATAGAAGTTTCATTGAAAACTAGGTGGAGGGTCGGCTCATAGCCCTACAAACATTAGCTCAGAATTGAGGGTTGCTGGCATAGAAATGACTGAAAAAGTTCAGATTCGTTATGATGCTGGCATGTGGGATCACTTGGAGGCTTACAATAGCTTGGAGGCCTTGGGAATGGAGTGAATGAGGCTCTAGGTCTATGAAAAGTGAGTTAACTTAGATGTTTGACACTAGGAGGGGTTGGGTTTCTCCTGGAGGTCATGTAGTAATCAAGCGAAGTCAGTAAGGTCTTAAGTTTTCGAACCCATTTTCTTAAGGTCACATAGGAGGGCAAGTCTTATCATAGTGATTCTCATATCATGTTTACCTATGAAAAAATAGTGAAATTGAGTAAATGTTGGAGGAGGTTGTTACAGGGTGGTATCAGAAAAGATTTCATTCTCTTTGGGTAATATCTAATACCACAGGTTGGTATGAGAGCAGGCTGTGCTCTCATTCGGTAAAATCTTATGTTTTCAAGGTTATGGTTGTCATGCATAGGGTCATGGTATACATTTGGTATGGTCATGCAGATTGTTTCTATATTGATATGATTATTATTATATATGTATCATGCTAATGTTTACTGATCTTGTAGATGAGATAAGACTCCCCTAAACATCAAGAGGTATGGTTTTGATTTTGGTATATATTTAGTTTATATGACATGGTACACTTGTAGGAAGAAGATAATCAAAGACGACGAGCAAAATGTTAGACTAAAGTTCTCGTGACTCTCCTTACATATCATTTAGGCAACAAGGAGGAGAGAATTCTCCTGATATAGCAGATACATTGAGGAGTTTGAGGGAAAAGATAAAAAGTTGAAAATTAGACAATGACAAGTTGGTTGAGGCTCAGGAAAGACTTGCAAGGGCTTAGGAAAAACAAGTATAAGTCAATTCAACAATTATTTAGAGCTTGTTACAGTTTTAGAGACAAGGACAGTTGAGGATTATTCAAGAGTGGGAACAGAAAACTAACGGAGCCTATGGTATTAGGTCTTGGTTTGGATACAAGTTTGATAGAGGGGATATAGTCAGAGGTGGTAGATCACTTGATACACTTGATAGGAGTACTGGTATGTATGGGTATCATTCTAGTTCGTCATCTAATAGGCATTATCATCATCATCACTGTCATCATCCTTATAAGAGGAGTGATTACTTTCCCGAGGAGCTCAAGAAAGTAAAACCTCCTACATCCAATGGAGAGATGAAGAAGTAAAAAGATGAAGAGCCATGGTTACCTAGGATGAAGGAATTCTTTAGATTGCATAGCTACTTAGAGAACATGAAATCCAAGATAGCCACCTTCAGTGTTAAAGGGAAAGAAAATATTTGGTGGAAATATGTGAAGAATGTCAAGGGTATTAAGGAAGAAGAGTTGATTTGGGATTAGTTCGAGAGACTCTTCAAGAAGAAGTACCTATCAGAGAGGTACTATGATGACAGAGCTAAGGATTTTTATGAGATGTAGATGGGTTCTATGACAGGTGAGGAGTATAGTAGTAGATTCTTCGATTTATTGAGGTATGTTCCTTATCTGAAGGATGAGAAGGCTAAGATTTATAGATTCATTAGTGGATTTCTAGTAGAAATTAGAGACCAGATTGAGTTTGATGAGCTTAGATAGTTGGAGGATGCCACCTGGAAGTTAAAGCATTTTTATGAGAAGTCAAGGCACAAAGCTAAGCCTAATTAGCATGACTTGAAGGGAAATGGGAAAGTTAAATCGAAGTGGCCATTGAAGCGAGGAAGACCTCAGGATGCACATGAGAAAGAAAATGTTTCTCCTTATAAGAAGTTCAATGTAGTTGAGAAGGGACATGGGTCCTAGCCTAGAGAGCATCAAGATAGAGGTGATGGTAGGGGACCATTGCAATGTTGGATATGTGGAAAATATCATCACAAGAATGATTGTGCATTGTACCAAGTTAGTAGGCCTTAGATCTATAATGCTCAGGAGGCATAGAAAGTTGGGGATGTTGGTCATAGCATTCCTCAGATTAATGCAGTTGTGGAAAACAAGTAGGTAGATCACTACATATTCATTATTGAGATGGAAGGTAAGCTCTATGGTCTAGTTGTTTCTATTTTGATTGATTCTCGATCTAATTATAGTTATGTTAATCATGACCTGGTAGATAAGTGTGGCTTGAGAAAATAAGTGCATGCTAAGCCTTCGTTTGTGCAGTTCGCTACAGGTACTAAGAAGAGAGTTCATCTGTAAGTAAGAGCTTGTGAATTTGAGCTGAATGGTATGCCTCCAATAACACATTTTAATGTACTAATATTGGGATCGTATAGTATACTTTTGGGTATGGATTGGGTATACCTTCATAGGACCAAAGTATATCATTATGACAAGGCCATTGAGTTCCTAGATGATAATGGGGTAAATAGAATTTTACCAGGAAAGAAGAAGCTTACATCAATGAGCATGGTCATAGCTATGCAGTGTAAGCGCAATTGCAAGAAACTATGTGTGATGTTTTTCGTTCATATTTCCAATGATAAGGGTAAGGATGTAGAGGATGTAGAAATATTCAAGAGATACTTTGTATTACATCAGTTTCAGGAAGTGTTTCCAACAGATATTCCAGAGGTTCCTCCCAAAATGGAAGTGGATTTTTCTATTGAGATGGTACCAGGGGCAGCACCATCACTAAAGGCACATTATGGGATGAGTACACCAGAGTTAGTAGAGTTGAAGGAAATTCTTGATAAGGCATATATTAGGAAAAGTGTATTTCCCTACGGTGCACCAGTATTGTTCATGAAGAATAAGGATGGCAGTCTTAGGTTGTGCATTGATTACAGGAAGCTAAATAAGGTTACAATAAAGAAAACGTACTCATTGCCAAGGATTGATGACTTGTTTGATCAATTGAAGGGAGAAAAAATGTTCTCGAAGATTGATCTAAGATCAAGACACCATCAGGTACACATTGAAGAAGAAGACACATGCAATACTGCTTTAAGGACCAAATATGGAAATTATGAGTTTGTTATAGTTCCATTTCATTTGACTAATGCTCGAGCTACTTTTATGTTCTTGATGAATAATGTTTTGGGTCTTTATTTGGACAATTTTTATATTTTGTTCACTGATGACATCTTGATATATTCCAAGAATGAGGAATATCATGTTGAGAACATAGCCGAAATATTGAGATTTCTAAGAGAGCATCAATTATATGCCAAAATTTAGAAAGTGGAGTTTATATAAGACAAAGTTAAATTACTTGGGACATGTCATCTCCAAGGAAGGCATAACAATGGATTCGAAAGAGATAAGGGCTATCATGGAGTGGGAAACTCCTAGAGATGTGGATGAAGTAAGATGATTGATGGGGTTAGTAGGTTATTACAGGAGGATCATCAAGAACTTCTCAGGAATTGCATATCCTATTACATCATTACAAAGAAAAGGTAAGAAATTTGAATGGACAAAGGAATGTATAGCCAATTTTGAGTAGTTGAAGTAATTTTTTATGAGCACCCCAATTCTTAAGATTGTAAATCTAGATAAAGAGTTCTTTCTGTGTACAGATGCTTGTAAAAGAGGACTTGGTGGAGTCCTTATGCAAGAGGGATAGGTGGTTTTCTATGAGTCTTGGAAAATAAATGAGCATAAGAATAATTATGTTACTCATGATCTTGAGTTGGCAAATATTATTCATGCCTTGAAGATGTGGAGGCATTACCTTCTTGGTAGGAGATTTTTACCTATGAGCAATCATAATGGGTTGAGGTATCTATTTTACCAACTCAATTTGAAGATCAATGAGTTTAATTTCAAGATCATATACTTAAGGCACTACAAGAAAATATGACATTGGTCAAGGATGAAAAATGTCACCATAAGCTCATTGGTGATGGTCAAAAGAGCCTTTGTCACTAAAAAATGAATGTCACCAAAGGTGGCATCGTCAAAATTATAGGTGTTGTGGTGACACTTAAATTCTGTCACCAATAATGATTTATAATGATGGATAGCGACCGTCATTATTTCATATGAAAAATGGTGATGAACTGTTATGAAACCAGCTCACAAAAAGATAGAAAAGAGAGATCACTGCCTTAGAATTCAACCTCTTCGAGAGGGAAACCTCCTTTACATTACACAAATGAAAAATTCTTGGATGATTCAAATCACAAAACCTCCTTTCTATATAAAGGAGTCTAAGGAGTCACAATATAACCCAACCAACCTAACAATAATAATATAAAACCACAAAAATAACAATAGAGGGATTCTATGGGGCACAGTAATAAAAATATGGGGACAATAGGGGCACAACAATATTAATAAGGGATACAATTACAATAGTAATGAGGTAATCACTAGTATTATAGGGACCTAACATGCCCCTCTCCTTCAAAAAAAGTGTTGTCCTCAACGCTTGAATAGTTCTGGATTCTTCTGTATAAAATTCTCATCCTCCCATGTGGAATCTTCAGTGGATAAGTTCTTCCACTTGATGAGATACTCCGAAATTGATCAATTTCATAGCTGTCAAGTTCTTGTTTATGTGACTGCTTCTAGTTCCAATATAATTTTTCCTTCCTCGTCAAGTTCTGGAAATATTGTTTGAACTGGGAGCTTGTTGCCTATAACCTTCTTTAAACATGAAACATGGAAAACTGGGTGCACTCGAGACTCTGCAGGAAGCTCCAATTTGTATGCCATAGTACCAATATTTTACAACACCTTGTACGACCATAATACTTTGGTGATAATTTATTATCCTTCTTAGCTTGCTTTAGGGACATTTGTTTATATGGTTGTAGCTGTAGGAATACCCAATCACCTATGTCAAAACTTCTTTCATTGTGATGTTGATCTGCCTGTTGTTTCATTCTATTATGTGCCAACACGAGGTTATCCTTTAAGAGTTTGAGGACTTGTTTTTTATGTTCGATGTGATGTTCCACTCCTTGAACCTTAGAATTTTCTCTTAAATATGATGTGATGGATGGTGGTTGATATCCATAAAGTGCCATAAATGGGGTCATTT
>APFE031724808.1:18551-48438 GCA_000404065.3 Pinus taeda
AGTGATAAATTGTTTACGAGAGAAAAGCCATTGATACCATACAAACTGATTTGGTTCCAAATATAATGTTGCCATACGGACCTTTTGTGTGTTTTGCACATTATTGAGATAGAAAAATTACTCCATCCATAATATCCATGCTGCGGGATCCTTGCCATCAAACTTCCTCATATCGATTTTTGGAATATGGTGGGTCTTCAATCCAAAATTAGAGTCTATGGAATCATGATTAACATTTCTTTTGTTCTCATCATGAGTTTCCTTTACTACCTTTTCACCATTAGTGAGCATTTCTTGTAGCAACTTATTCAACTTTATATTCAATTCTTCCATCTTATCATCCATGCCATCCATTTTAGCATCCATGCCATTCATCTTAGTGTCCATTCCATCCATATTAGCTTCAACGCTTTTATTTAAATAATCCATCTTAGCTTCTACACCTTTCATTAAACCATCCATCTTAGATTCTATTACTTTTTGTGCAAGTAACACTTGTTGCACTTGGTCTCGTAATTTTGATATATCATGTTGCATTTCTTCCTCTTCTTCATGAGTCATGCTAGAGATTTTAGGTTGCTTACTAGGTGTTTGGATTTTCTTTCCTCAGGGCATCAATTACCGAAAATAATGCTTTACTATGCCCTTTGAATTCCTTCAAACTAATTTTTCAAACCAAGCTTATGCAAAAATTTAAAAAAAACTACACACTCTTTTTCACTTTGTAGGAGCTCGATATTGAATCTGATGTATCTCTGTAATTTCGGATCATCCAATTTTGAAATTACAATATATAGTATCCCTCTGCGTCCTCTTTCCAATGCCACCAGTCTGATCCAAACTGGATTCTCCAAGAAAGAGTTATGCACAATCTCCCAAGATGACCTGATTATAGACCTTTCCAGAAGAATGAACTTGTATGAAGTGCCACGTGTCACTGTTCCAACCTTTGGCACTGAAAAATATATGCAAGAAACTACAATCCGTCCTCTTTCTGTACCTTCTTACAAAATTCAATCCAATGCTCAGAGAGAAAGTTATGATTATTTTCCCCAGGTCACCTGTTCGGAATGTAATTTAGGAGTATGCAAAAAGACCAAATTCCTCAGATCATATCTCCGCAAATATAGCACGAAAAGCTCTAAAATTTGGTCCCGAGGTTCAATGTGATTTCATCTCAAATGGGTTTTTTTTCGCTTCTGAAACGTCACAGAAAAAAGTAATAGAGAAAATGCCACAATGACCTATTTGGAGCAGCGAAACCCTAGAATCCAAAGCTCTGACACCAAATGTTATGAAACCAGCTCACAAAAAGATAGAAAAGAGATGTCAACGCCTTAGAATTTAGCCTCTTTGAGGGGGCAAACTCCTTTACATTACACAAATGAAAAATTCTTGGATGATTTAAACAACAAAACCTCCTTTCTATATATAGGAGTTTAAGGAATCACAATATAACCCAACCGACCTAACAATAATAATATAAAGCCACAAAAATAACAATAGAGGGATTCTATGGGGCACAATAATAAAAATATGGGGACAATAGGGGCACAATAATATTAATAAGGGAGACAACTACAATATTAATGGGGTAATCACTAGTATTATAGGGACCTAACATGAACCATAGCCTTCATCACCAAAAACTAAACGCTACCAAAGGTGGTGCCGCCAAAAGTATAGGTGTTGTAGTGACATTCAAAGTCCGTCACCAATAATGATTTATAATGAAGGATAGCGATAGTCATCATTTCATATGAGCAATGATGACGAACAATAGCCTCAGTCACCAAAAAATGAATGTCACCAAAGGTGGCATCGCCAAAATCATAGGTGTTATGGTGACATTCAAGGTCTGTCACGAATATTGATTATAATGATGGATAATGACCGTCACCATTTCATATGAACAACAACGATTTATTGTGATGGATCTTTCATCATCATCACTATTGGTGCATATATATGGTGACGTTCGTTGACTATCACCAAAAGTCACATTCCCATCAATATAAGTGTTGTGGTGACATTCAAGGTCCATCACGAATAATGGCTATAATGATGGACAACGATCATCACCATTTCATATCAACAACAACGATTATGGTTATGGACCTTTGAGGGTCGTCCCTATTAATGTGTATATATGGTGGCATCTGTTGACCATCACCATTTCATATTTTGGTGAGGGTTAAAAAATGTCACCAAAGCTCATTGGTGATGGTCAAAAGAGCCTTCGCCACCAAAAATTATCGTCGCCATTCCATATGGATGTCAAGGCATGATGGAATCGAACCACCAACCTTTTGCTTGTAAAGCAGGTGCTCTTCCATTGAGCTAGCACCCTTTAAAGAATTATACTTTTAAAAATTAGACCTTGAAACTTCATAAATTGTAAATTCTACAACTTTCAATAAATTAAAGTCTCTGCAATATTTTACTAAATAAGCAAAGAAGCATCGAAGTTGCAAGTCCCTGCCTAATGGTTATGGAAGTTATGAAAAGTGGGTGGAGGGAAAAATAGTTATGTATAAGAGAATCAATATGTTCAATTGAATATTCAATTAGAAGTGAAAATCTAAAGACATTTATAACCTATAAATGATCTATAACTAGAAAATGCACCAAATATTGCAAAGGAAATGTCATAAGTGGATAGCATATGGAAGAAGAGCATTGACGAAGACAGATGCAATATGTTATAGGTTGAGTGAAAGAAAAATCTCAATTTTGTTGTTGTTTGGTGTTTAGATATCTAAATGATATCTAAACTTCCGTGCAAATGTAACATAGATCTTTGGAAACCATGAATGACATATGATAATAATAAAAACCTATATATATATATTAATATATAATATATAGATTATATATATAAATATATATATCCCACTCACATAAACAAACTGCAATTTGGAATTTCACAAGTCTGCACTCACATGCAGCAACCAACAAATAAAACAAATGGACTTGGACAGAAAGCAATAGCTTCACCTTCATTCTTGAGTTGCTTCTATTTATTTGAATTTGAATTATGACATTCTTTATCTAATAAGGAATCAAAATCATCAATAATATTAAATTCATCCAACATGGACTTTGGATATCCCACTAACATCTGCGTTTTTGTTGCCATGCCTGAAAATCATGGAGTTTCCTGTCGATAATAGAATAAGATGTGTGCCTTCTGCTCAAGAACACATTCTTTATTAACCATTATTACCTAACAGAAACCAAAAAGACAATAGCAGCATACACAAAATCCCCTACCGAAATATAATCATAACTTAGCTAAGAAGTCTAAAAGATGTTCTTAATTAATAGACTTTGTAGTTGGAAATACAATTTCTTTAGATTTAAAAAAGACTATGTTGTAAAACACTTCTGTCTATTTATCCAGGCAATTATATCATAGCATGTCACATGGTAGAAATCTACAATACCTAAAGTAAAAAAGACAAATTTTCTCAAGAAAATAGATTTACAAAAGAGCTTTGAAAACTATAAGTTTGTCATCAAAGCTTTAATTAGTTTAACAACAAACTAGTTGGAGTTTGAAAATCAAAATCATTCATAGTAAACAAATAGGACAATGGCCAAAGTCGATATTCATACAAATAAAGCTAGAGTCACCATTGTCATTGCAAATAACTGAAATTTGGGCATTGGTCTAACAGTTAGAGCTTATTTTCCAGGAAGACTCATCAATACCATCATTTTTTTTCCACGGTATATTGTGTCTCTAGATCTAGATCATATAGCTTGTTATTCTCAAGTTATACCTTTCAAGTACGGATTTCTGGCTCACCCTTTAAAACACATTTCTACCACTCCATTTTATTTTATTTTTTCAAGAGAATCGGAAGGACCTTCCCATCCTCTATTTTACATCATCAATAACCATCCATCAATGATATAAAGAATAACATATACACAAAAAGGCCAAAGATGTGCTTTTTGTATACCTATGTTCTAGGAAACATTTGACCTTACTGGTGCAAAGAGCTCACCGTGAAAAAGTAACATCCATGTGGAATTTACAAAACTTTTTTAAATCAAGCTCTGAGTAAACCAATCAAAATATGAACATCCTTTTAATCAATAAAATCTTTGACTTAAAATAAAAGTGGCCTAGAATTAAATGTTATATCATCCATGTCAAGTAACTAACATCGGGTGAGAAATACAGGGTATGCATATTGGATTAGTGAAATAATTGATCTGGTAAAGCTCAAAATCAAACAGATGACTTACAGCTAAGAAATGCAAATAAATGACTTAGAACTAAGGCATAAGGTTGCACTTTCAAACCTGTTGTTAAATAACTCTTCTATATGTCACAGACCATTAAACGTTTTCTGATACTAGGTGGAAGTGGTATTGTAACATTAACCTCTGATAGTCTGTGTGCATGACAACTTCTCAAGATCTACTCCATTACCATCATTTGGGGCTAGATAAGATACATGCAAAAACCATCAACATGAAAATGAAATCTACATCCTTGTAAAAAAATGGTAGGAAAAAAATCCACAAATTGAAACAAACTTTAGGATACCTCATTCCTACAACATGATTATCTTGTCATGAACAATAAAAAAATAAATCAGGAGAAATGTAATTTTTGCCACATTTCGACACTGAAATCGTTTGCATATTCTATGAACAATTGATGAAAAAAGTTGGTTAAAGCTTGTCAACATCAAGATTATAGTAAAACATAAAGGAACCACTCCAAAACATATATAATCCTAAACATAAGTATCTATACCTATAAGTATTTATTGAGGACATTGTATTTTGTGAGAATATGGAAGTCAAATCTTCGAAATAACACAATTTATGGTCCCACTGACTTACGAAGTCCATTCATTCGAGTATTTACGAAGTCCATTCAGTAATTTCTTGAAAGTTCAAATTTCAAACAATTAACATGTAGCCTAAAAAAGCTCAAATTTGAAAAGGAGATAACCCAAAGATGTAGAGTATATATCTCACATTTATATATCCTAATTTCCATACCTTGAAATGACACCTTTTAGCCTACTATTGTGAACTTAGCGTGAAATGCTAAAAAATATATTGATGGATATTTTGCTAATATAGAAGTTTTATACATGAATTTATTTAAACATTTAGCTTGCAATCTCAAACAAATCTAAGAATGCACACAATACATTGCATCTTTAGTGATGGTGTGTGAACTTGAGACAACGAAGTCCAACATTTAACATTTTGCCTACAATATGCACTAGTTGGGTAGGTGAACAATAGTATTGTAGGTATGTGTTATGAATATATGTATTGAGGGCCAATAAGAGTATTGTTTGAAGAGTCACGTCCAACCCTTCCAAGTTTTCCTATAATTTTCACTATTCTGATAGGTGAACAATAGAACTATAAGTGTGCGTTCTACATCACTTACCTAAATCCAACACCTTTAGCATAGAAATTTCAAAGAATATGTCCAGAACCAGTAGGTAGTTTTCAAAATCAAAGAGTTGGCTTGATTGTTTCTGGAAAAGCCTAGATTCTTACATTTTTCAATGTAAATTCATGACACTTTTCCAAGCTTAGATGGAACAAAAAGGAACCAAGATAGAAGGCTATTTAAAGAATCCTTATTTAGTCAGGGTAAAATGTTAGCCCTTTTTTGTCTAAAATCATATATTTATAAAAAATTTAAGAAATTTAGTGAAGAGACTATAGAAATGTTCTTATCAGACCACTAATGTAAACATAGCTAAGAAATATTTGCTTTGTAAAAGAGATATTCATTGTCAAATTAACAAGAAAGTGACCTTTTAGCATAGTTAATTCACTAGTGTTGTTGTTATAATATTTGTCCCAAACAATAAACGAAAAAAAAAAACCATTTTCAATTTAGTAGGAGCATGTTGGGAAATAATCTCACAATAATACCCATCATTGAACATTTTGACACACTAAATCACTTTTACATCCTTTTGAAGTCCTTCAACAAAGTACTTAAAAGTTGTGAACAATGTCATGACAATACTTCTAGCTATAGAACAAGCATTTCAAGCTCACCTCTGTTCTATGATATGGATATTTGTCCTTCAAATAGAGTTATGTGGCACAGAACTACTTTCCCCGTTAAGAAAAAATGTGGTTGTAAATGCATGGTGAACTCTCTTAGCAAAAATATGCTCTTAGTATGGTATAGGATACTCATACTAGTGCCAGGTTTAAGGGTGCCAAGGACTTTAGATTTTAACTATGATATGGTGCACACTTGGCTTCAAGACATCATATTCTTTTGGATTTTCATGTTGGGAAACCTCCAAATCTGTTTCCAAGAAAACTCAAGTTAAATGGATTTTTTTTTGTATAATGGTTGTGATTCATAGGGATGCACATTAACATATATGTTTTTTCCTAAATTTGAATAATTTATCTATTTTTTGGTGACCTTTTAACATAGTTAATGTACTAGTGCTATTGTTACAATATTTGGCCCAAAAAATAAAATAAAAAATAAAAATAAAAAACCATTTTCAATTTAGTAGGAGCATGCTGGGCAAATAATCTCATAATAGTACCCATCATTGAACATTTTGACCCACTAAATCACTTTTAATTCCTTTTGAAGTCCTTCAGAAAAGTACTTAAAAGTTGTGAACAATGTCATAACAATACTTCTAGCTATAGAACAAGCATTTCAAGCTTTCCTCTGTTTTATGATATGGATATTTGATCGAGGTGGATATTGGTGGCCACCCGCTAATTGCACTTGGATCCCCAACAATGCTTCTTTCAGTTTTTCAGTTTCCTTAATTATAGCATAGTTTACTAATTTTAGTAGTTTTTCGGGTCCTAAACTTCCAAAGCTATTTTGAGACCCTAAACGACGTTTTTTGGGAAATCTATCGCCAGTGATTTTTCTGTCAAAAAATCATCTTTTCCGTCGTAGTCCTCAGAGAGATATTTCCAATGGGCTATCATGCGCGTCAAATGGAGATAATATGACTAATTCATGACCCCAGGAAGTTGGCTGTCCAACGCACCCCAACGGGGCCCACAAACTCTTGGTGTTACATCTCCTCGGGTTAGGGTTTTGGTTGTTTAGCGTTTTTCTCTTATTGTTCAATAATAAAAAGGCCCTTGAGACTCATTGTAAGACAGTTCAGAGGCATGTAGCCACCACATATCTTCTCAGAGATAAGCTACCATCGCCCTAGCTGGTTTATTTCCATTCCTGTTTGTAAGCATATTTCAGTATCTTACATTAATGAAATGAAGTATATTTTCATTACATCTCTATGTTTATGGTTATCTCTATAATTTGTTGCGTTCATGTTTAAATCCGGATCAATATTTGTCCTTCAAACAGATTTATGTGGCACAGAGCCACTTTCACCCTTAAGACAAAATGTGGATGTAAATGCATGGTGAACTCTCTTAACACAAATGCTCTTAGTATGGGATAGGATGTTGGGTGTGGAGCATGATTATTTAGAGGTATTTGTTTCAGCCGAATATATACCCCAGGAAGTTTGTATACCCCTCCACACGGGAAGGTGTGGGGGGGACTTGCCCCCCCCGGGGGTTCAGGGGGGCCGATTCCCCCCGGCTGGGGGGTCCGAGGGCTAGCGGTCCCCCAGTGGGGGTTTCAGGGGCAGCACCCCCAAAGCTTAAAACAAATGAAAAATTGCCTTGTAAAAGTATAGTAATTTCTAGTCAATCTGGGTCGTTCATTAGGCAGATGATCTGACGGTAGAACTTATGTTTAGTTTAGGGTTTCTTGCCTTAGAAGGCAACCCCTCTCTTTGTATGAGGGCATTGTATTGAGGCTGTGTAATAGATGTGTATTCTCTGATCGAGAAACAGAGAGGCGAGACTGTGAGAGAAAACAGAGGATATTACAACGGATCTGCTATAGGTTGTGACTCTTTATTTTGCCAGATAATAAAAAGGAAGGACTAGTTGTTCAGGGTGGACGTAGCCCAAACTGGATGAACCACGTATATTTGTCGCTCTGGTTTTATGCATTTTCTGTGTTTATATTTCTTCTATATTCTATGTGTTCCACTACTCTGTAATATATAATTTTCTAACATAGGATTCTCAAACTAGTGCTAGGTTTAATGATGCCAAAGACTTTAGATTTTAACTGTGATATGGTGCACGCTTGGCTTCAAGACCACATGTTCTTTAGGAATTTCATGTTGAGAAACTACCAAATCTATTTCCAGGAAAATTCAAGTTAAATGCAAATTTTTTTGTATAATGGTTGTGATTCATATGGATGCACATTAGTATATATGTTTTTTTCCTAAATTTGAATAATTTATGTATTTTTTGGTCAACCAGTATTTTAATCTGATTTTTATCTAGTTTCAATTTGATTTGACGGTAGAAAGAACTCAAGAACTTCAGAGGATAAATTAATATCATCCCCAACCAAGTTCAATTGTCACTTGTGATGTGATTGTTGTTCGTGAGGCAATTTTTGATACGTACAACATATGCATATATTCTTGGAATATGATCTAACTATGAATATGGAAGTGTTCAACTATCTTTTTGAGGACATTGTATTTATGAAAATCTGGAAGTCAAATCTTTGAAATAACACAATTTATAGTAGTGACAAGGTATGTTAGGCAATGGTAAGCTGGAAGTCAAATCTAAAATAACACAAATTTGGATAGTTGAGAACTTCATATGTGTGTAAGAATTGAAATCCATGAACACAATCATAACTCATCATACAATGCTCTAAGATCTCCAAAACCCTAGATAGAGAAAACCAATAGAAACCTTAGCTCCACCAAAGATATTTCAAAAAGATATTCAAAAAGATTCATTGTTGGAGTATCTTCGGTGGAGCTAGGGTTTCTCTTGGTTTTTCCTATCTAGGGTTTTTGAAAGAGTGGAGAATTATATGATAGGTTGTGATTGTGTTTGTGGGTTTCATTTCTTCTTTATATATATGAAGTTTTCGAGTGAATGCTCCAAGAAACACTAGCACCTTAAGACAAAAACACAAAGTAAAAATAAAATTGAACAAGAGAGAGAGAGAGAAAGTAGCATTGCTCTTACATATCTAACCCAAGTATGAAAAGGAATATGCACAAGTGCATGATCAACTATAATAAAAACTCACTCATTCCTCCATTTATATGAGAGGTAAAGGGACTTTACAGTAACAAGTGGACCTAGTCCACTACAAGAAAACTTGCAAGACATAACTAAGTCCACCCATGTGAAGCACTCTACTCTAAGTGACATGTGTGAGGCTCAAAGGTGACAATGATTAACAAGAAAGGCCTCCATGGCATGAGCACTACTCCCCAAGGTCTAACAATCCTCCAAAGGTCCAAAGCTCCAATGCGTCTCCATGGTCATGTGTCTCCTTAAGGACAATGCATATCCAAGGTCATGTGTCGCCTTAAAGACTCCCACACCTACATATCCACTCCCTCGACGCAAGAGTCCGCATGTCAAGTGTAAACATCCATGCAAGCAACCAAGAAACCACGTGCTATATAGGGCTCAATAACCTCCTCTGAAATACCCTAATCTACTCCAAGCACATAAACTCCCTTCATACATCAACAACAATAATTCACCAAGCTCCATACTTATCCAACACTTCGAGGAAGAATGTCTTTCAAATATCCAAATAAGGTCTAGCAACGAATAGTAAGCCACCTCCAATGTCCAAGTCCATTATGGAAGAGCATGGTTCAACCATACACCATGCACCCCACATATTTCATTTCTTCTTTATATATATTAGGTTTTCTAGTTAATTCTCCAAGAAACACTAGCAACTTAAGACAAAAACACATAAAGTACAAAGAAGATTGAACAAGAGAGAGAGAGAGAAAGTAGCACTGATCTTACATCTCTAACCCAAGTATGAAAAGGAATATGCATAAGTGCATGATCGACTATAATAAAAACTCACTCCTTCCTCTATTTATATTAGCGGTAAAGGAGATTTACAATAACAAGTCGACCTAGTGCACTATAAACAAAATTGCAAGACAAAAGTAGTTCCACCCATGTGAAGCACTCTACTCTAAGTGATATGTGTGAGGCTCAAAGGTGAAAATTATTAACAAGCAAGGCCTCCATGCCATTAGCACTACTCCCCAAGGTCCAACAATCCTCCAAAGGTCCAAATCTCCAATGCATCTCCATGGTCATGTATCTCCTTAAGGAAAATGCATATCTAAGGTGATGTGTCACCTTAAGGATTCCTACACCTACATATCCACTCCCTCAACCCAAGAGTCCACATGTCAAGTGTAAACGTCCATGTAAGCAACCAAGCAACCCCGTGTTATCTAGGACTCAATAACCTCCTCTGAATTACCCAACTCTACTCCAAGCACATAAACTCCCTTCATGCATCAACAACATGAAGTCACCAAGATCCATACTTATCCAACACTTCGAGGAATAATGTATTTCAAACATCCAAACAAGGTCTAGCAGCAAATAGTAAACCACCTCCAATGTCGAAGTCCATCATGGAAGAGCATGGTCCCACCATACACCATGCACCCCACATATTTCATTTCTTCATTATATATATAAAGTTTTCAGGTGAATGCTCCAAGAAACACTAGCACCTTAACACAAAAACACATAAAGTACAAAGAAGATTAAACAAGAGAGAGAGAGAAAGTAGCACTTCTCTTACATCTCTAACCCAAGTATGAAAATGAGTATATGTTTGTAGCCTTTTTAAAGTTACGCATGACCACACTAAGCAAAAGGATTAAAACGAACAAAATAAGAACAGAAAGGAAAAAATATATCACACTATGCTCTGCTGGCTGGCTGGCTTTCTTTCCCCTTGAACTGTTAGTGGATTCTGCTCAAACTGAGATTAAAATTTTACCTGATCAGAGATATCACTCTGATTTTCTAGCTTTCTTTCTTTCCCCTTGAACTGTTATTGGATTTCCTTTTTCCACTTGAAATGCTATTGAATTTTCTTATATCCCCTTGAACTTGGATTCTGCTCATACTAAGATTAACTATTAGCAGAGAAGAAAAATGAGTTTTTTTCCATGTTGTGGATCTCAAAAGGACATAAAGGATGTATAGCACTTGAAAAGGTATAAACTCAATGATATTAAGATCAAATATGACCAAGAATATCATGTTGCATCTTCTAATCAGGTTCCCAAAGCCTCTTCAGATAGATTGAGATCAAAGTCCTTCCATGGGAATAGGCAAGATGAATCTCCGAAGATGGGGGAACCACATACTACTACGCAAACATTCATTTTTCGAGAATTGGCTACATGAATGAATAATTTTTGGCTTGAGTGTCTGTTGGGTGAAGGAGGTTTTGGTAGAGTTTATAAAGTGAGGTTTGAGAGCATTGGTTAGATTGTGGTTGTCAAGCAACTCGACAGGAATGGATTGCAGGGAAACAAAGAGCTCCTTGTTGATGTTTTGATGTTGAGTCTTCTTCATCACCCAAATCCTTTTAACCTTATTGGATATTACAATGATGGGGATCAGAGGCTTTTGGTAGACGAGTACATGCAACTGGGATCGCTGGAAAACCATCTCCATGATCTCCTACTTGATAAGGAGCCAATATATTGGAACACAAGAATGAAAATAGATATAGGTGCTGCAAGAGGGTTGGAATATTTTCATGGCAAAGGAAACCCTCCAGTCATATATCATGATTTTAAATCCTCTAATAATTCACTGGACGAGGGATTTTCGGAGCTGTTGGAGTTAAGACTCACGTTTCCACAAGAGTAATAGAAACTTCTGGATATTGTGCACTAGAGTATGCTATGACAGGCTAGCTGATTGTCAAGTTATATGTGTACAATTTCGGAGTGGTCTTGTTAGAGTTAATAACAGGGAGAAAAGATATTGAAAATTCTCGGTCAGCAAAGGAGAAAAATCTTGTTCTTGGGCACGAAATTTGTTCAAGGACCGCAAAAATTTTCACAAATGGATGATCCAAATCTTTAGGGAGTCTATCCCATGGGAGGCATATATCAAGCACTTGCTATGGCAACAATCTGTATTCAAGAGGATGCCTCCACTCGGCCCCTGATCGGTGATGTAGTAACAATTCTTGGTTACCTTGCATCCCAGATGTATGAACCTCCAGTGAATCTTGTTCAAACTAATCAGTTTGCACCATCAACTCCTGCCCATGAGAAAAGTAACAAGGAGAGGAAGTATCCTGATGGATCAAAAAGAGGAATTGATAAAGTAAGTAGACATGGAAGTAACCGGCATGAACTATGCCTTGCAGAGACTTCCCCTGAATGTCACACTAATCATGTTAGGGCTTTGAATACCTTAAATGAGTCTCAAGGTTCTCAGGAGGGTAGTCATAGGGATTCTAGATATTTTGACAAGTCTGGTGGGATAAGGCATAACCTTAGAAAAATTGGGAGACCCAGCAAAGACGGGAAATGAATCTTAGCTATCAGTCGATATCGTCAACATGCAATTGCTAAAGACAAATTGTGGGGTGAGAATTTAAGAGAAAGGAAAAGGATAAATGCTTTTGGTGGGAGTGGGACGTATGAATTTCACTGAGACTATGTTGGAGTCGCACATGAACTATTAAGTTTTTGCAAATCTTTCATCTTCTTTGGCATAAATTCTTGCAGTTTTCATACTTTGATCTGAAACTGTGTATTTCATGTGTAAAATTTTCGTTTCAATCATGAAAGTTGTAAAGTGACTTTACAGAATTTAGATGATGCAGTCTTTATTTCCATTTGAATGAGTAGAGTGAGAGGTTCAAGGGATATTTTGAGGTTTTCCCAGTCCTCTGTGTATAAGAAGGAAATTTTTACTATCAAGCATTTATGTTAGTAGGAGGTTTGTAAAGGCCTCAAGAAATAATATCAGCATAACCAGATTCCTTTTTAAATGAAAAAAAAAAAAAATTGTTAGCCCACAAATACTTACAACCAAACATGGTTTCCAAAGTTCCTATACCCAAGCCTTAAAATCGAATTAGATAGAACTCAACAAAAAAAGTACACAGGGTGTGCATTGCTTGAACTTATCACATACACCAAAATGAACACCAACAAATATGTGCCTAGGAGTTTCATCAGAAAGGATTCTATTACCTCAAGGAATTCCTTTCAGACAACCTTTCTTGACATTTTTATAGAAACAATCATTGCAATTTCCACCTCCATGAATAACCAAATAATTGGTAAACTCAATTCATGCCCAAGGGCACCCATTTTTAGGTTCTATCATGCATTGTGACAATGCCATCTGCTGAGGGCCATTGCAAAACAACTAGGCTATCAAAGCAAAGAATTAAATACAAATAATGGGCACTGAATGTTAACAGTACCAAGAATTAAGCCCTAGTAGAACACATATAAAACCCCAATTCGGAGGTATTCATCCCATGTTCTTTCTAAAAAACCAACACCAAGTGAACCTTCCTTCTATCGCATTCATTTAGAGAGATTATCCATTTTTCACAAAAATATATAATTTACAAAGAGATCAACTTGGAAAAGATAATTATCAAAATAAACAATGATAGATTCTCTAGTATACCTTTGCTTATACTACTTATGCATTGAATTTGACCTATGCTTTCCTTGATGTTGCAGGGTCTCATGATTTTGAAGTTTACATATTACCAACCAAATTTGTATTTTGTTTCACCATGATAGTCTACTGTTATGAAATATTTTCAGTAAAATATTGCTCTCAAAATCTGGCAGAACTCTTAGCATCCTTTATTTTTCAATATTGACATTGAACCCCATAGCTTCATATCATCCATGCACATATATTATGAGGTACCAAATTATGGGATATTTCTTAAATCTAACCTAGCCTTCTTATATGTTGTTAAATAGGATAAGTTATCCTTCTTCCACAATAATTATTGGCACAGAAACTATTCCATCTAATTGAGAAACCATGTAAAGATACATCAAAGCACTGAATTAAACCCAGAATGCAAAAGTAGCCTCCTATGCAAGAATTTGGGTAGTTTCCTATATAAGAATTTTGAAAAACGCTAGTTTCAAAAAGCTACTTCCCAAAAAATTATAAAATTTGAGAATGTCTATATATGCATGATCTTCAACGAGTATAGGCACCTACAACAATATTCTTGAATAGTAAGAAATATAGAAGAGGTAACGAAGATAAATTCATTGAATCAATGACCAAGAGTTTAAAAATATAATATTATATATAATTATATATATATATTATTATATATATATATTATATATATATAACTTAAATACCTTAGTAAAAATATCAGATTGCAAAAAAAAGTGGCTTCATCAGATGCAGAAAAAAAGAGAGAAATAACAGATCACAAACCACATTCTCTAAAAGTATTCCAACTATATTATGTTGTAATTGATTTTTATTCCAAAATATATGATGTAGACATAGTGTTTGATTTCATAGTTTCTGTTAGGATTTCAAGAAACCCTCCTAGGTTGTAGCTCGGAGATGCCTGGTAACATATAAATTCAACTATTGTTGCAAGTTTAATGGAAGGAATGATGGTTTGTTCAAGCCAGATAACCACTTCTACTTTGTTTCACTCCAGACATGCGTGAACACCATCAAACTACAAGGTTTTAGACCACCAAATGCTCATAGTTTTATAGATTAGGTGAATATGGAGAATACTAACCACACCAGTAGATGCACAAGACCATGTGATGGCCAGCTGCAACTAGTAAAGAAACCTGTAAGTCTATTCTACTAATGCACAGACAGGATGACATCTCTCTTGCATCAGATATAAAGGAACCTGAGTAGCCTATTCAGTGATGCATTCAACAATTTAACACAGAGATAATATGACAGTTATCTAGTGCTAAACATCAAAAGATCCAGAACACAACACATCAGGCACAAGCTTAGAACAGAGGAAAATGGAAAGTGAGAGTTAACAACAAAAGAAGCTTGTATTAGCTGAAAATGAAGACGAGACACTACAAGTGACAAAATATCTATAGTCTCTAGAAGTTGAACCTTACATCAAATGCCAACCCTAATTACATCTTGCTTCTGGGTATTTATAGATTTACATTACAAGGGAACTTATCCATTTAGGTATGGAGGGGTCATAATTGACCACTAATTCCATTTAACTGCCTGATGGAGTCTCTGAACATGTTTTCTTGCTTTGGTGAGTGAATCTAATCTACTCAGGTGTTGTGCTATCATTTTTGGTTTTTGGAGTGCTCGTACTAGTGGAGTTCCATAACTGATAAATTTAGTTACAGGGTCATGCTTCATCCTTCTCCCCTTTGGCCATGCTGTCTATTAAATATGGTTGTTGGGGACTGACTGTGACTAGTACCAGTAAGCTAGTCATCTCCTTCTTTAGGCAATAGAGTGGTCAAGGGCGTGGAGTTCATGGGTAAGTGGACAATTTGGATGAGCGGGAAAAATGGCCATTGGATCGAGGAAATGGACGGCGAAGATGGCTTGGTGGAGGCTATTGGTCGCGGTGAGAGTGGGGTGAATTTGGGCCGTTAGATCTTCGACAAACAGATTGGATGGTGATCGGGCTACAGAGCTGCATAGTCGTTTAACGGGTGGGAGGGGTTTTGTCGAGCAGTAAAAGTATTCATCACACCGCTTTTGGGCATTAAGTGGTAAAAGGATGGGGTCGTGAAATTCCACTCAGGGAACAACACGTAGCGGCGTATGAGAGAGAAAAACTGCTCTCATGGCGCACTAACATTCGATCAAATTTCTGGCGTGATAAAAGCGAAGGCCATCGGATCGATCAAGCGGGTTTCTTTATTGGGTGCGACGGGAGACGTTGTATGGGTGGGGACTGATCAACGGCGGGGATCCATCGAGGGGTTTATGAGCGCGCGGGGTTATATGGGTGAGGTTCTATGGTGAGTTTGGGCTTTACGCTTGGAGCTAAAGCTAAAGGGGTTAATCTGTTGGGTTTAGAAGAAAAATAGAGGAATGGAGGTGGCAGAGGGTAAGTGGGGTAGGAAAAAGGGAAAATGACCCATGAGGGGGCCCCTTTGAAGACACCATCACGCAGACCAGGTTTTCCTCTAACCTTAGAAAATCAGCATTGCATAGCAAAGCTAACACTAGCTCCTTCTGGGGATGAAATCCTCTGTGTGAGGTTTCAAGAACCATAGACCACTGCCTTTCACACAAAAACAAGATCAGCAATATTTCCTAGTGTTCCATTGGGCATGGACTCTAACTAAGCCTACACTAAAACTTGTAAAAAGAACATATTTACAATACTGAGGCCTGGCAGCCTTAAACAACATAAGTCTTCAAAAGCCGTCCATTGACTGGGCCATCAAAAATTGTTTCTCCTTCCATACTTTGCAGCATGAAAGTGTTGTTCCCCTGGATCTGAGAAATGACAAAAGGTCCAGTCCATAGAGCATCGAACTTCCCATGATTGCCTTTCTTTTCCTTCAATGCATCCCATCTAACAACCAAGTCTCCAACTTGAAAATGGTCCATCTTTGCCTTTCTGTCAAATGCCTCCTTGATTCTCTTTTGATGAGTTACAGATATTTCAATCAATTGATCTCTGATCTGATGTACTTTAGCCAAGTCATTGATCCTCTATACCATGTCATTTTCCTCATTCTGCTCTTCCTGCAAGAACTTGGCCATAGGGAGGATCAATTGGATGGGGAATACAACCTTAGTGTGATATACCAGCTTGAATGGATAATTCCTGTGGATTTCTTGGTGGTCACCCTGTTAGCCCATAATGCATACTTCAATTTGGAATCCTAGTTCCTTTTATTGTCTTCCAAAAACTTTTTGATTATCCTTATCAAGCTCTTGTTTGATGATTCTGCTAGACTGTTTCCTTGAGGGTAATAAGAGGTGGAATGCACTAGCTTAATGCCCATTGAGTCACACATGTACACCAACTTTTTTGCCCTAAAGGCTGTTTCATTGTCTGTAATCAATTTGTGTGGACAACCAAACCTAGTGAAGATGTTTTCTGTCAAGAAATTCATGACCACGTGGTGATCAACTTTCCTAGTAGGGATGGCCTTAATCCATTTAGTGAAGTAGTTAGTTGCTACTAGGATCCACCTGTGTTGGCCACTAGAATGTGGATTAATTTCTCCTATGAAATCCAAACCCCGTTGTTGGAAAGGGCCACTAGAATGTATTGGTTTCAAGGGAAATGACTTCAACTGCTGCATTCCTTCGAACCTCTAGCACCTGTCACAATATTTTAAAAATGAAAAGACATCAGAAAACAAAGTTGCCCAGTAATACCCAACCCTTATGATCTTATGGGTTGTGATTTTCCCATAGTGATGTCCTCCACAGATGCTGGAATGAAACTGATGCATGAGCCCCATAGATTGTTCTTTGTCCAGACATCTTAAAAGGATTCCAGGTGGATCCCTCCAATATAACAAGCTGTCATGAATGCAATACTTGGCTGCCCTTAGCTTAACAGTCCTAGCTTGGCTTGAACTAAGGCCTGGAGGGACTTCCAACTTCAGCAAAAATTGAGCTATTGTAGAATACCATTCACAATAAGCTAGATTTTATGCCAAAAACTAGTCATGTTCTACTGTTGTTTCCTCTATCTTTCTGTCATCTGAGTTTGTGCTTATCAAATTAATGTCTATCATCGTGCAATTTTCTTTAGCCATTAGCTTGGCGAGGCCCTGACCTCTAACAAGCTTGGTAAGCTTCAATTCTATGTTGAATTCAATAAGCTTTGCAATCCATTTAGCCCTTCTTCCATCAACATCTGGCTGCATTAGGACATCCTTTACTAAAGAAGAGAGCACATATGAAACTACCTTGGAGTGCAGAATGTATATTCTAAAGGCTTTCAAGGATTTAATTAGAGCATAAGCCTGTTTTTCGATGATATCATACCTTAGTTCAGCATCCCTTAATGTTTTGCTGAAAAATGCCACTGGGTGCTCTAAACCCTCATCATCTTTCTATAATAAAAACTATTGCAAGGGTATCACTTGAGGCAGATGAAAAGATATGGAACTCCTTGCCATAATTTGGGCTGATTAGAGTGGGAGCTTCCATAATAGCTATTTTGATGGCTTCAAAAGATCTTCTTGTTGCATCAGTCCATTTGACCTCTGATCCCTTTTTCAGCATGGAGGTAATGTGCTTTACTAGTTCTTCAAAATTAGGAATAAACCTCCTTAAAAAATTTAATTTTCCCATAAAGGACTGGATGTCCTTTTTTGATCTTGGGACAGACAGGGTCTGTATTTCTTTCACTCTCTCTGGGTCAATTTTGACACCTGTAGTAGAAACAATGTGTCCAAGGAGCTTTCCCTATTCTAAAGCAAATTGTGATGTTTTAGGATTCACTGATATCCCAAACTTCTTGCACTTCAGAAACACTTTCTTCAAATGCTATAAATTATCTTAATGGCTGCTAGAGTATATTGTTATATCATCTAGGTAAACAAGGACAAATTTGTCATTCTCTCCTACGAACGCTATATCCATAGCTCTCTGAAAGGTGGCTCCAACATTCATTAGTCCAAAGGGCATCTTAGAGTACATGAAAGTGCCCCAAGGAGTGGTAAATGCAGTCTTTTCCTGATCATCTGGATGTACAGCAACCTGGTTATACCCTGAAAATCCATCCAGGAAAGACATGGCCTTGGCTCTTGGGACCTTTTGTAGCAAATGCTCCATCTTGGGCAAGGGTAGTTGTCCTTTTTGGAGCATTTGTTGAGGTTCTCGAAATCAACACACAGCCTGATTTCTCCATTTTTCTTCCTCACCACTACCAAGTTGGCTACCCACTTTAAATATCTCAGGGGTACTATGATTTTGTCAGCCAACAACTTCTTGATTTCTTTTGAATCAGAGGAAGGAGCAAAGGATTGATGGGTCTCAGCTTTTGTTTGAAAGGAAAGGTGTCTTTCTCCAATGGGATCTTATGTTGGATGATATTTTTGTCATAAGTTTTTAGGTCACTATATTTCCAGGCAAAGACATCATCAAACTGCTTCATTAAAGCACAATACTCAGAACTTTGGGCAGCGGACAAATGGATGGATAGATTTATATACTTTGGATGATTTGGACTCCCTATGTTATGCCTATGGACTACAAACTGGTCTTCTTTTTGGGATATCTTATGAGGCCATCATTATGGTCAAACAGCTTCTCTAGGGGCACTAACCCTTTAGGTATATAATTTCTAGGCAACTGTAAAATGCTATCTCGGCCAATTTTGTTTCTTAGCTGGGGCTGGGGATTTTCCTCCAAGGTTTCATTCTCTTGATCAATTTGCATTCCAGATAATTCATCAATGATTTTCAGAAACCTTTTTACTTCATCATCATCCTCAAAGACTTTCCAATGTTGAACATTATCAGGCAAGGATGGTCTATGTTTTAAATGGACTTCATAGACCAATTTAGGGCACATGGGAGGGATGAACATGCTGGCAGACACAACAAGGGAATCAGCAACCTGATTTTTGACTCTAGGGATATATGAGATACAAAAACTATTAAAAGAATCTTTGAGTCTCCATACCTCATCTATGTATGCTTTCAGCCTTTGGTGCTTTGCTTGAAATGTTTTGTTCACTTGTTGAATGATGAGATCAGCATCTCCAAACACCTTTATGTTTCGGATTCCTCTGTCTTTGGTAGCGTTTAATACCAATATCAGAGCCTCATACTTCACTATATTGTTGGTGACCTAAAAAGTCAGTTTGAAATACAGATGAGTGCTTTCTTATTTTGGAGACACTAACACCACTCCTACTCCTACAATTTCCTTTAAACAGGCTCCATCAAAGAACATGCCCCAAGCTTGTGTCCCTTCCCCTTCCATGGCCTGGCCTACTATTTTCTTGAGTTACACCGAGGCCTTTTGAGATTCTTCAATTTGGAGAATACATGCTCAAAAATCAGTGTCCACAACGTAAATGGGATGATTAGTGGGGTTGTTCTCGTCACTGATGATATAGGCTATTTGAGCTTCCCTATATAGTCTTCTGCTTTCTCCTCCAAAAACTGGGACAATGGCATAAGATAAGTCATTTTGTAATGTCCCACCCAGCCTTTTAATCCACCCTTTGGAAGGTAGCATGCCAAAAATAGGGGGAACATCTACTACCACAATATCCATCATCATGCTCTTCACGGGCAGCTGAGTTAGGTGATAGCTAAGTCTTTGATTAACCCCAGACATTTCACCTTTCTTGAATCAAAAGAGAATAAATCATGATAGAGTCTGGTGATGTCAAGGCCTAACTCTTCCATGATAGCTTTTGGCATCATATTATGGCTAGCACCTAAGTCCAGCAGGAAATTATAGAGGATTTTGTCATTGATGTTCAAGGAAACATAAAATGATGGGGAATTATCATCAGTAGGCTCAATCATTGGGCTAAGCACAACTGCAGGTTTGTCATCTTGTAAATTCACATAGTCATTGGATACTTCTGTGGCCTTTAGCTCAAGGGAATCAAGGATGGGTTTCCTAAAGACCTCACTCTTTGCAAGCTCTATCAGAGGTATAGAAATTTTTAACTTCTGGACTTCTGATTCAAGACTGAAAGGGGAAGGGGACTTGTCAGGGCCTCTTACCTCTTGAGTTGGTGCTTTGAGGATGATAGGATCAACTGCTGGTCTTTTCTTTTCGTTGATCTGCTGCTCTGTGGGGATAGCAGCTCTTTGAGCAGGATTCTCTTTGACATTACTTGTTCTTGACCTGAGATTATATCTTTGATAGTCTTCTATTTGTAGGACAACTTCTCTATCCCACACTTGACTGGTCTGGTCCTTGAGTAATGACTCCTCATAGGCAGCTAATGTCAAAAATGTAGCACTACCCTTGTCTTCCACGTAGTGAATCTCATCCTCCTCATCAAGTGGTTCCTCCTTCATGACTACGTTCTAGAAAGGAGTCTTAACCCTCTATTCTTCACTGGCCTCTTTGTCCCTCTAAGTGATCTGTAGTTGTTCATTTTCTCTTCTGAATGGATTTGGATTTCTAAGAGCAAATGTATTAGGAAACCTTGCTTTCCCAGAACTCTGCTCAACCTTTAGTTTGGATATTTTAGCAGCCAATGACTCTATCATTTTAGTCATTTTATCCTATTTGGGTTCTGAAGATGAAGCAGAGGAAGAAGCCTCACCTCTCTACCTCCTTCTATCAGCCTGACCTTCGATTTTTTCTGCAGCCATGATATTGGATTCCACCTCTAAGGTTGCATCTTGCATTTCAGCTAGAGTGGCACATCTTCTTTCTCTTAATAGCAGGCAGAAATCAGAATCAAAAGCATTGGCATACGTGAGTTTGGAAAAGGTGGGGGTAGGCTTTACCTCAGCTGGATCTTGCTATACATATGATTGAATCTTTATTAAAATCAAATAATGATTCACTATTTTCCCTTTTGAGGTTGCCAAACTCAGTATGGTAATATAGTAGGTCCTTCTTATCACCCCAATGCTTCAAAAACACATCATCTGATGCTTCAATGTCTGCTATAGACCTAGGGGTTAGATCTCTGAACCACTTTCTAGCCTCTACATCAAGGCTCTAGACAAACACTCTCATCCATACATCATCTTCACTGATATCTAGGTTATCAACATAACTATAAAACGACTCAAGGTGTTCTTCAGCAGTTACTCCCTCTGTACCAGTGAACATAAGCATGTATTTCTAATACTCTCCTGTAGGCATGGCATTCAAAGGAACAGGCGGGACCAAGGGTCCATACCTAGCAGCTATGATTCTTTCCATTTTGGTAGGTACTTGTGGGCATGCCATGACTGGGGTGGATGGAAGGACATTGGTAGTTTGGAAGGTAAGGAGCTGAGAAATAGATGATAGCACTGAAGGAAACTGATGGACTATAGGGGAGGTTTTCTTTGGACTGAGATCCAAAGGGGAACTTATTGAATAAGGAGCTTTATTAATCTATAGAAATATTTCCTCACTGATAGTGCTAGACTCTATATTTTCAACATGTACATGCTCGGCTACAAGCCTTTCTTGCAGAAATACATAAGATTGTTTAGGCTTACCTGATCCTAATGCTCCTTTTCATGCTATTTTTCTTTGCTTAACAATCTTCTCAGGGTCAAGCACTAGGTCAGCTAGCAATTTCTGAGGATTTCTCTGAGTGTGCCTCACAAATTGAGCCAGAACTGTGATGTGGAGTCGCCAAAAGGTTGGTCCTCCAGTAGAGTCGCCAGATACATGATTACAACCGAAAATATGTCCAGGCTTTGTCTATTATCAAAGTTGGATCTATGTTGTTCTCCCAAGGACGCTAAGCTTCAATCTCCTCTCCCTGGCAAACACACCAATTATGTTAGGATTCCAATAAAATCTCCTAGGTTGTAGCTCGAAGATGCCTGGTAACATATACATTCAACTATTGTTGCAGGTTTAATGGAAGGGATGATGGTTTGTTCAAGCCAGATAACCACTTCTACTTTGTTCCACTCCAGACATGTGTGAACACCCTCAGACTACAAGGCTTTAGACCACCAAATGCTCACAGTTTTAGAGATCAGGTGAATATGGAGAATACTAACCACACCAGTAGATGCACAAGACCATGTGATGGTTGGCTGCAACTAGTAAAGAAACCTGTAAGTCTATTCTACTGATGCACAGACAGGATGACAACTCTCTTGCATCAGATAGAAAGGAACCTGAGTAACCTATTCAGTGATGCATTCAACAATTTAACACGAAGATATGATGACAGTTATCTAGTGCTAAACATCAAAATATCTAGAACACAGCACATCAGGCACAATATTAGAACAAAGGAAAATGGAAAGTGAGCAGTTAACAGTAAAAGAAGCTTGTATTAGCTGAAAATGAAGACAAGACACTACAAGTGACAAAATATCTACAGTCTCCAGAAGTTGAACATTATAGCAAATGCCAACCCTGATTACATCTTGCTTCTGGGTATTTATAGATTTACATTACAAGGGAACTTAGCCATTTAGGTATGGAGGGGTCATAATTGACCACCAATTGCATTTAACTGCCTAATGGAGTCTCTGAATGTGTTTTCTTGCTTCGGTGAGTGAGTCTAATATGCTCAGGTGTTGTTCTATCCTTTTTGGCTGTTGGAGTGCTCGTACCAGTGGAGTTCCATAACTGATAAATTCAGTTACAGGGTTGTGCTTTGTCCTTTTCCCCTTTGGCCATGATGTCTATTAAATATGGTTGTTGGGGACAGACTAAGACTAGTACCAGTAAGCTGGTCATCTCCTTCTTTGGGCAACAGAGTGGTCAAGGGCATGGAGTGCATGGACGAGTGGAAAATTTGGATGAGTGGGAAAAATGGTCGTCGGATCTAGGAAATGGACGACGAAGATGGCTTGGCAGAGGCTATTGGCCGCGGTGAGAGTGGGGTGAATTTGGGCAGTTATATCTTTGGCAGATAGATCGAACGGTAATTGGGCTATGGAGCTCCACAACCGTTTATCGAGCGAGAGTGGTTTTGCCAGGCGGTAAAGGTATTCATTGCACCATTTTTGGGCATTAAGCGGTAAAAGGAAGGGGTCGTGTGATTCCATTCAGCGATCGACATGTAGCGGCAGATGAGAGAGAAAAACCACTCTCATCACGCACTAACGTTTGATCAAATTGTTGGCGTGATAAAAGTGAAGGCCATCGGATCTTTACGGAGATGATGTGACAGCAAAAAAATTATCGAGCAAGTTGCTTTATCAGGCGCGATGAGAGCCATTGGATGGGCGGGGATTGATCAATGGTGGGGATCCAGTGAGGCTTTATGAGTGCACGAGGTTATATGGGTGAGGTTCTATGGTGAGTCTGGGCTTTGCACTTGGGGCTAAAGACAAAGGGGTTAATCTGTCGGGTTTAGAAGAAAAATAGAGGAATGGATGTGGCGAAGGGTAAGCGGAGTAGGAAAAAGGGAAAATGACCCATGAGGGGACCCCTTTGAAGACACCATCCCATAGACCAGGTTTTCCTCTGACCTTAGAAAATCAACATTGCATAGCAGAGCTAACAGTTTCTATATCTAGAGCTTGTAAATTTTAATGTTTTCTTCATGCCAAAGAAAGATTATAGTTCAAAGAGTCATCACTATCCTAGAAGATTTTTCTAATAGTTAGTGTGAGAAAGAAGAGCCATATTTTATAAGGGTCTATACACAATAATTTCCAACAATTGCTAACAGAGTTGTTGGTAAATGGTCAAATCATATTGTAGTTTGCAACCATTTCTCTTATTATTGCCGAGTTTCTAAAAAATTTAAGTGGGTTCTGAAAAAAGTTTGTTGGATTCCTCCTCTATGTTTAATGTAGATTCAAGTTGAATCCATTAGTATAAAAGTTTGTTAGACACCTAATCTATTAGGGTTGGTGGGGAGGAATTTCAATAGTCATTGAAGTTCAAGTGACCTCTTGGAAGATGAAAACCAAGGGTCATAAAACTATGTATTAATATGTACATCTTGTGAATATAATAAATCCACATGAGTTATTCAAATATTTCCTATCAATTTTGTGTGTTTGACCTAGTATCATTGTAGGTTCCTCTCTAGCCTATTTAAATGTGTGAAAGCCATTAGTTTTTTGGCCTTAATGTGGTCACCCTCACCAAATTGTGCCCTCTCTATACATGTCAATTTTTCCTGTTGAAACTACATCAAAGCATTTTACCATTTATGTTTTCCATATTGCAAACCTAACGCACTTAACTACCCCTCTACCTAGTTTTGTCACAGTTCTAATCAATGTTCACCCACAAGTTTATCAGCATGTTAAGGAAACATTATCATGTGATGCTTCCTCCAATCCTACACCCATTTGTCTCCTACATCATGGGATATTTATACATTCAAATCAATATCATAGGATATGTGCCACTAGAAATAAGTGCCATTGAAAACCATCAAAGGATATGCATTTTGTGTTCATGGATTATCTAAGTCCTCAGGGTGCTTCATTTTATATGGATGGAGCCAAATGTTAAAAGTATTGGCTATTGTCTATTCGGTTGAACACCATGCTATGGCTTGCCTTGTGTTATATATAAATATATATATTATTATGTTATTGAATATTATTTATATATATGTTTGTAGCCTTTCTAAAGCTATGCATGACCACACTAAGAAAAAGGATTTAAACAAAGAGAACAAGAACAAAAAAGAAAAAATATATCACACTCTGCTCTATTGGCTTCATGGCTGACCTTATTTCCCCTTAAACTGTTACTGAGTTCTGCTCAAACTGAGATTAACTTTTACCTTATCAGAGATATCACTATGATCTACTACCTTGCTTTCTTTCCCCTTGAACTATTATTGGATTTATTTTTCTCCCCTTGAACTATTATTGAATTTTCTTGTTTCCCCTTGAACTTGGATTCTTCTCATACTGAGATTAACTATTAGCTGAATAGAGAAATAAGTTGTTTTCCATGTTGTGGATCTGAAAAGGATGTAAAGGACGTGCAGCACTTGAAAAGGTCCGAACTCAATGATATTTAGAGAAAATATGACCTGGAATACCCTACTACATCTTCTAATCAACTTCCCAAGGCCCCCTCGGATAGATTGAGATCAAATTCTCCCATGGGAATAGGCAATATGAACCTCCCAAGATGGAGGAACCACATCATTCATTTTTCGAGAATTGGCTGCATCAATGAATAATTTTCGGCCTGAGTGTCTCTTGGGTGAAGGAGGTTTTGGGAGAGTTTATAAAGGAAGGCTTGAGAGCACTGGTCAAATTATGACTGTCAAGCAACTCAACAAGAATGGATTGCAGGGAAACCAAGAGTTCCTTGTTGAGGTTTCAATGTTGAGTCTTCTTCATCAACCAAATCTTGTTAACCTTATTGGATATTACGCTGATGGGGATCAGAGGATTTTGGTATACGAGTACATGAAATTGGGATCCCTGGAAAACCATCTCCATTATCTCCCACTTGATAAGGAGCCATTATATTGGAACACAAGAATGAAAATAGCTACAGGTGTTGCAAGAGGGTTAGAATGTTTGCATGACAAAGCCAACCCTCCAGTCATATATTGTGATTTTAAATCCTCTAATGTTTTACTGGACAAGGGGTTTCATCCAAAGTTATCAGATTTTGGGTTGCCCAAACTTGAAGTTGTTGGAGATAAGACTCATGTTTCCACATGAGTAATGGGAACCTATGGATATTGTGCACTAGAATATGCTATGACAAGCCAGCTAACTGTTAAGTCAGATGTGTACAGTTTCAAAGTTATATTGTTAGAGCTAATAATAGGGAGAAAAGCTATTCACAATTCCCTATCAGCAAAGGAGCAAAATCTTGTTCTTAGGCACGACCTTTGTTCAAGGACCACAAAAAATTTTCACAGATGGTTGATCCAAAGCTTAAGGGACTTTATCCTATGAGAGGCATGTATCAAGCACTTGTTGTGGAAGCAATGTGTCTTCAGGAGGATGCTGCCACTTGTCCCCTGATCGGTGATGTACTAACAGATCTTGGTTACCTTGCATCCTAGATGTATGATCCTACAGTGAATCTTGTTCAAACTAATCAGTCTACACGATCGACTCCTACCCATGAGAAAAGGAACAAGGAGAGGAAGTATCCAGATGCATCAAAATGAGGAACTGATAAAGTAAGTAGACATGGAAGTAACAAGCATAAACTATGCCTTGCAAAGACTTCCCTTGAACATCACACTGCTCGTGTTAGGGCTTTGAATACCTTAAATGAGTCTCGAGGTTCTCAGGAGGGTAGTGGTAGAGATTCTGGAGATTCTGACAAGTCTGATGGGATGAGGCATAGCCTTAGAAAAATTGGGAGACCCAGCAGAGACGGGAAGTGAGTCTTAGTTGTCAGTCGAGATCGTGAACATGCAATTGCTAAAGCCAAATCATGGGTTGAGAATTCAAGAGAAAGGAAAAGGAGAAATTCCCTTGGTGGGAGTGGGACATATGATTTTCACTGAGACTTTGCTAGAGTTTCACATGAACTATTAAGTTTTTTCAAATATTTCATCTTCTTTGGCATAAATTCTTGTAGTTTCCATACTCTGATCAGAAACTGTGTATTTCATGTGTAAAATTTTCTTTTCAATCATGAAAGTTGTAAAGTAACTTTACAGAATTTAGATGATGCAGTCTTGATTGGCATTTGAATGAATAAATCGAGAGGTTGAAGGGGGATTTTGAGGTTTTCCCTGTCCTATGTGTATAGGAAGGCAATTGTTACTATCAAGCATTTATGTTAGTAACATGTTTGTAAAGGCCTCAAGAAATAATATCAGCATAATTAGATTCTTTTTTAAATGAAAACAAAAAAATATATTTTGTTAGCTCACAAATCCTCAAGAAATAATATCAACATAGTCAGATTCTTTTTTAAATGAAGACAAAAAAGATATTTTGTTAGCTCACAAATACTTACAACCAAACGTGGTTTCCAAAGTTCCTATACCCAAGCCTTAAAATCAAATAAGATAGAACTCAGCCAAAAAAGTACAGAGAGTGTGCATTGCTTGAACTTATCACATACACCAAAATTAACACCAATAAATATGTGCATAGGAGTTTCATCAAAAAGGATTCTATTACCTCAAGGAATCCCTTTAACACAACCTTTCTTGACATTTTTAGAAAAAAAAATTATTACTACCTCCATGAATAACCAAAGAATTGGTAAACTCAATTCATGCCCAAGGGCACCCATTTTTAGGTTCTATCATGCCTTGTGACAATGTCAACTAGCCAGGGTCATTGCAAAACAACTAGGCTATCAAAGTAAAGAATTAAAGACAAATAATGGGCACTGAATGTTAACAGTATCAAGCATTAAGCCTTAGTAGAACACATATAAAACCCAAATTCAGAAGTATTCATCTAATGTCCTTTATAAAAAAGCAACACCAAGTGATCCTTCCTTCCATCGCATTCATTTAGAGAGATTATCCATTCTTTCACAAAAATATATAATTTACAAAGAGGTCAACTTGGAAAAGATAATTATCGAAATAAACAATGATAGATGCTCTATACCTTTTCTTATACTACCTATCCATAGAATTTGACCTATGCTTTCTTTGATGTTGCAGGGTCTCATGATTTTGATGTTTACATATTACCAACCAACTTTGTATTTTGTTTCACCATGATAGTCTACTGTTATGAAATATTTTCAGTAAAATATTGCACTCAAAACCTGGCACAACTCTTAGCATCCTTTATGTTTCAATCTTGAAATTGAGCCCCATAGCTTAAGATCATCCATGCACATATATTATGAGGTACTGAATTATGGGATATTTCTTAAATCCAGCCTAGCCTTCTTATATGTTGTTAAATAAGAGAAGTTATCCTTCTTCCACAATAATTATTGGCAAAGGAACTATTCCATCTAATTGAGAAACCATGGAAAGATACATCAAAACAATGAATTTAACCCAGAATGCAAAAGTAGCCTCCTATGCAAGAATGTGGGTGGTTTCCTATACAAGAATTTTGAAAAAGGCTAGTTTCGAAAAGCTACTTCCCAAAAAAATCTAAAATTTGAGAATGTCTTTGATATGCACGATCTTCAATGAGTATAGGCACCTACAATGATCTTGTTGGGTAGCAAGAAATTTAGAATAGGTAACGAAGATAAATTCATTGAACCAATGACCATGAATTTAAAAAATATATATCTTTAATACCTCAGTAAAAATATCAGATTGGAAAAAAAAGTGGCTTCATCAGATACAAAAAAAATTAGTGAAAGAACAAATTGCAAACCATATTCTTTAAAAGTATTCCAACTATCTTATGTTGTAATTGATTTTTATTCCCAAATATATGGTGTAGACATAGTGCTTGATTTCATAGTTTCTATATCTAGAGCTTGTAAATTTTAATGTTTTCTTCATGCCAAAGAAATATTGTAGTTCAAAGAGTCATCACTATCCTAGAAGATTTGTCTAATAGTTAGTGTGAGAAAGAAGAGCCATATTTTAGAATGGTCTATACAAAATAATTTCCAACAATTTCTAACAGAGTTGTTGGTAAAATGGTCAAAGCATTTTGTAGTTTGCAACCATTTTTGGTATTATTTCCGAGTTTGTAAAAACATTAAGTGGGTTCTGAAAAAGGTTGTTCAATTCCTCCTTTGTGTTTCATGTAGATGCAAGTTGAATCCATTAGTATAAAATTTTGTTAGACACCTAATCTGTTAGGGTTGGTAGGGAGGAATTCCAATAGTCATTGAAGTCCAAGTGACCTCTTGGAAGATGAAAACCAAGGGTCATAAAACTATGTATTAATATGTACATCTTGTGAATATAATAAATCCAACCGAGTTATTCAAATATTTCCTATCAATTTTGTGTGTGCTTGACTTGATATCATTGTAGGTTCCTCTCTAGCCTACTTAAATGTGTGAAATCCATTAGTTTTGTGTCCTTAATGTGGGCACTCTTACCAAAATTGTGCTCTCTCTATGCATGTCAAATTTTCTTGTTCAAACTACACCTAAACATTTTACCATTTATGTTTTCCATATTGCAAACCTAACACACTTATCTACCCCTTTGCCTAGTTTTATCACCGCTCTAACCAATGTTCACCCACATGTTTGTCAGATCTATTTAATGCATGTTAAGGAAACATTAGCATATGATGCTTCCTCAAATCCTACACCACCGATTTCTCTCCTGCACCATGGGATATTTATACATTCAAATAAATATCAGAGGATATGCGCCACTAGAAACCTTCAAAAGATATGAAGTTTGTGGTCATGGGTAGTCTAAATCCTCATGGTGCTTCATTTTATATGGATGAAGCCGAATGCTAAAAGTATTGGCTATTGTATGTTCGGTTAACTGCCATGATATGGCTTGCCTTGTTTTATATATATATAT
>APFE031724808.1:49052-80035 GCA_000404065.3 Pinus taeda
TATATATATGTTTGTAGCTCTTTTAAAGATATGCATGAACACACTAAGGAAAAGGATTTAAATGAATAGAACAAGAACATAAAGGAAAAAATATATCACAATCTGCTTTTTTGGCTGCCTGGCATGACTTTCTTTCCCCTTAAAATGTTACTGGATTCTGCTCAGACTAAGATTAACTTTTACTTGATTAGAGATATCACTGTGATCTACTAGCTTGCTTTCTTTCCCCTTGAACTATTATTGGATTTCATTTTTCCCCTTGAAACATTATTGAATTTTCTTGTTTCCCCTTGAACTTGAATTATGCTCATACTGAGATTAATTGTTAGCTGAGCAGAGAAATGAGTTGTTTTCCATGTTGTGGATATGCAAAGGGTGTAAAATTCGTGCAACACTTGAAAAGGTCCGAACTCAATGATATTAAAAGCAAAGATGACCGGGAATACCCTGCTACATCTTCTAATCAGCTTCCTAAAGCCTCTTTGGATAGATTGAGATCGAAGTCCTCCCATTGGAACAGGCAAGATGAACCTCCCAAGATGGGTGAACCACATATTGCTGCACAAACATTCATTTTTCAAGAATTGGCTATAGCGACGAATAATTTTCGGTCTGAGTGTCTATTGGGTGAAGGAGGCTCTGGCAGCGTTTATAAAGGGAGGCTTGAGAGCACTGGTCAGATTGTGGCTGTCAAGCAACTCGACAGGAATGGATTGTAGGGAAACAGGGAGTTCCTTGTTGGGGTTTTGATGTTGAGTCTTCTTCATCACCCAAATCTTGTTAACCTTATTGAATATTGCATTGATGGGGATCAGAGGCTTTTGGTATATGAGTACATGGAATTGGGATCACTGGAAAACCATCTCCATGGTCTCCTGCCTGATAAGGAGCCATTACATTCGAACACAAGAATGAAAATAGTTGTAGGTGTTGCAAGGGGTTAGAATATTTTCATGATAAAGCCAACCCTCCAGTCATATATCGTGATCTTAAATCCTCTAATATTTTACTAGACGAGGGATTTTGTTCAAAGTTATCAGATTTTGGGTTGGCCAAACCTGGACCTGTTTGAGATAGGACTCACATTTCCACGCGCGTAATGGGAACTTATGGATATTGTGCACTAGAGTATGCTATGATAGGCTAGCTAACTATCAAGTCAGATGTGTACAGTTTTGGAGTGGTCATTTTAGAGTTAATAACAAGGAGAATAACTATTGACAATTCCTGGTTGGCAAAGGAGGCTCTAGAGGAAGTCCCATGATATCAATGACCCCACCCAACAAAAAACCTGAAGAAAATGAAAGAAATGAAGAAAAACACTACCTCAAAGGAGGTCTCATGAAATCAATGACCCCACCCAATAGAAAACTTGAAGAAAATGAAAGAAATGAAGAAAAACGCTACCTCATAGTCAAACATTGTGCACATGTAGAATCGTAATGGCTGATTTCAAGTGAACGAACCAGAATTCAACCCTGCACATTTCATGCCATCCCGAAATAAAAATAACAATAATATTTGACCGGATTTCCCCCACCCAATAGAAACCCTGAAGAAAACAAAAGAAATGAGGAAAAACCCTACCTCATAATTAGACATTATGCACATGCAGAATCAGAAGGTAATGGCTGATTTCAAATGAAGCACCAGAATTTAACCCTGTACATTTCACACCATCCTGAAATACAAATAACAATAATATTTGACAGGCTTTCCCTCCCCACAATTACACTAATTCGATATAGAAGCCAAGGGTTGTAAGAGTTTGCTAAGGTGTGTTTTGACGAGACAATTAGAACCATATTAGACTACAATGGGTTGTTGCATGGGTTCATTGATAAATATACTCTCTAAGTTAATTATTGCAATATTTATTTATATAAAGTGTTTATGATATATGATTTAATGATTTTTTTTTGTTGGAAATAGGAAGAGAAAGATGGGAAAGGTGAGGCACAAGGTTTGTTGTAAAAAAATTAAAAAGAAAGGAAAATATCTCCAAATAATAGGATTTTTCAAGTTTCCTCTTTAATAGGACTAAATTTTAGTCGGATCTAGAGAGTTCACCTCAAAAAAATTGATTGTGTACTCTAGAAATCAAGACCTGACATATCCAAGTTAGTCCATTAGATAGATTCATCTTGGACAAGGGTTGCAAAGGCTAAGGTGAAAACCTCCCCTTTTTAATGTGGGTTTTAAACCTTCCATTTGAGAATGCTAAAAACAAGGTGAGGATCTTGAAAGGAGGTCCTTTATTTTCCCAAACATCAATATCAATGCTTTGGTGTGATTCTTTCTATTTGGGTTTGTCCTTGAACTTTGGGATCTATATTTGGGTCTAGTTATCAATCTGTCATTTCATTAATGAGTTGAGAAGGTCTTAATGGATATAGGCGATAAGATGTTTATTTTCCAATACCCCTCCCTTGAAACCCTATAAAGAGATGGTGCGCCCCATTTTGTTGTTGCAATATTTCAACCACAAGCTCTTCCTATGAGGATGCCCCTATAGGGAGGGTATGTAAAGGAAGTGAAAAAATAACAAAAATTCGTGTTGATTCAAAGGAGGGTTATAGATTGTAGGTGCATCTAGAGATCTTGACAAAGGTGAAGGGGAATCGAGTTTACCTCCTATTGCAACACCTCCTATTCCATCATTCAAGGTGCTAAAGGGCACTAACTTTAAGGGTCATAGGTCAAAGCTCACAAAGATCTTAACAATGAGAAGGTAGGAGTGATTAATCATAGGATTGATTCTTCAAAAGTTGACTTGTCGAGTGAGATTTCCCAGTAAATGGAAAAAATTGAAGCGCTACCACCTACAAATTAAGTAGAGTATGATCACATGTTTCCTAATATTCAAAGAGTCTCTTCATCATTTTTCCATGAGATCCATGGCAAGTATGTTCAAGTGTCAATAACTCATGCTAAGATATCATGTTTTATTCACAACACATATACTCCTTCAACTAGTGATGGAGAGTCCAACCAATGAGTAGGAAAGGTTGTTCATTTACAAGGTTGGCATCAATCAAGTATTCTCCCTTTCTAGTGAACTCTTAGATGAGGAATGTGTATAATGGACTTATTATTGAAAACAATTGCAAATATTGGATTATCTTCAAGTTCAAGGGCTTGAAGTGGTTGCCTCAACCTACAAATATTTAATGGAACTATGTGTTTTTCAATTATACCCTTATGGTCAAGGAGCTGCAAAAGAGGAAGGTTGTATGGCTATTTTTAAGGGGTTGGCCTAAGGTCACCTATGTACTAACTTCTTTTGTCAAATGACAAATATAACTATGGTTACTATTACAATAAACTAAATTACTCTATTCTCACTTGTTTGTTCTTGTGTATTATTGATCCTAAAATATTAGATCATGTGATAAGTAACCTCTCCTTGAAGTTTTTGTATCATTTGTTCAATATTGTAAAAGTCTACAACATTTATCTTTAACTAACTTGCTCATGAATGAGGCCTTTCAAGGTATTCTAAACAAATACGTATAACAATCATTGCCAATATTATGTGCTCCCTCTTTATTGACATCCATGGAGGAATGTTATTGTTAATAAAAAAAGCAGGTCGCACTGAGTAAGTAGATTTGAGCTATTTAAATGTATTGACACCATGGAGCTACCAATGAAAGCCTAAGATTATAGAGAAACCAATGACCCCTAAAACACTAGTGAAGTAATGATATGACACCAAATTCATTCAAGGAATTTAGCTAAGTGTTGTACTCCACTTAGAGTTTCAAGTTGGTAGTTTAAGATTCCATGGTCCTAATGAGCATATCATATAGAGATGAAGACATAACCCATTTCTACAAGAATTGGATCCTTGTGTTATATGCATTTATGAATACAAAACCATCTTCAATGAGGTGGAGATCATCTCCAATAACTTGGTCCATGCATAAGTAAGTTTAAGAATAATTTGCTTGGTTAATGTTTCAAATTATTTATGTCCTCCTACATATAGATTGTTAAGTATGGTCTTTATCACATTCCATAACATGCGATTTAGAATTATCTTGCAATCAATGTATTTTTCCAAAATATTTAGAATTTGAAGCATATTCAATACCATCCTATGACTTGTAATGACTTTATTTCCCCACTCTATAACTTATCTTTGAGAAGGAGTGCCCTGGGTTCTCCCCCACAATTGTGGTTTACTTGGAGTTGATTGGTAATAGATATATAACTATGAATGGAAGATACATACATGCATATATAGCTATTAAACTTCTAGGGCCGACTTTGGAGTCAGGTTCCACATTAGTGATTTAGGGTCTTGTAGATTTGATTGGGAGCCCATTTTGATTACATAGCTCCATCCCTTTGATGTTAGTCTAGACATTAGAATCTTTCCAACTATGTGAAAATTACCTCAAACGAAGTTCATATATGAAAGTTATGTCTCTTGCAAGTTGACCTACCTTATTGACCACCATGGCAATTGGTGGATGCCAAGTCATCCCCCATTACTCACACATGTGGGGGTGTTCCAGAATAGAAGCACTAATTGAAGATTGAAGCATGAAAAAACCTTAACCTTGATGTTGAATGACTACAGGTTGTGTATACTAGGTTACTAGGAAAGGAAGGGGCTCCATTATTTTAGCATTATTATTATTCCATAGTTGAGGATGGCATAAAAGACTGGGATATCGAGCATAACATAAGAGGAATAATATTTTTGTAGTAATATTTCATGCCACAATGTCCATGCCCACTCCATAGTGAGTGACCCTTTCTTTGTACTTATATTTCATAATTGAAATTAAGAGACACTAGAGCATATGCCTCACCTTCTAGCTAGGATTTCTCTCATATTAGGTTTCCCAAGTCATATATTCTATTCATTTGTGTGGATGGTTTGTTTATTTTCTTGTTTCTTCCATTTTATTTCACATATATCCATAATTTTGAGTGATACACAAGTAATATTTAATCTAATATCTAAGATAATAAACTGTGTAATAAAATATTTCAAAACAATGTAAGAACTAATGTGACAAACTATTCTAATAGAATATCCACAACAATTTAAAGATCAATGAAATCGTTCTTAATGATTGTCAATCATTGGATTGAAAAACTCACAATATGACCTAAAGTTTCCTACCTATGAGAACTCTCCAGTGAAAACCTTATTATGTTGTGTAATGTGATGTGTGGATGTTCTTATGTTTGGCTATTTATTTTTTTCTCGGTATTTGGATTATTAAACAAAGTAATAAATAACATGAAGCATATGCACAATAGTTTTTGAATAGATAAAGAATATATATTTTTTATGCATTATGTAATTTTTACTTGTTCATTATAATGTGTTTAGGATCCCATGCTAACTCCCCTAATTAGGGGAATAGACTATCACGTAACGTATTAAGGTGATATTTATTGAATAAATATCATGAGGTAGTAGAGCATCAAATCAATAATTGTAGGTGGTCTCTTGAAGAAGTTCCACTAGTTAGTGGTTGAGGCCTCACTAAGATAATTCCACTAAGTGGTCAGGGTTTTGGTCAATTATAAAGTATATATATCAGTAGACGCTATGTAAGAAATTGCCATGTGAATATTATTGTATTTAGAGCTCTATTTATGTTTAGGATTGCCCCCTCTAGGACACAATTGAACATTTCACTCAATTATAAATATTTATAAAGGTTTTCTACTATTTTTATCTCCCAATTTTGGTTTTGTTTACTTCTTGCAATTGTATTTATGTCTATTTTGATCTAACTATTATATTTCAACAAACAAGGAACACCACAAGTGGTATCATAACACTTTTTTGTGCTAGCATGCACTCTTATTTTAGAGACAAAAAGAGTAAGGATATGTTTTTATGTATCTAAATATTACGATGTTATTTCTTAATAGGTAAACCAGTGGTTGGGGAAGAATACACATAGAAAATACAAGTGACATGACTTAGTTGGACACCTTTCTAACATCTATTAGTACTCCTTTGCGTAGTATCAGATTAGAAAACACTTGTATATGAAGTTGTCTTCCACATATACCTAGGAAAATTAGAAGCCTTGTAGGAACACTTGAAACCAACCTGACATAATCATATCATCCATATTTTTAGCATCACTTGTTTGGACACCCTTTTAACCTTTGTTAGTGTGCCTTTAAGTAGTATCCCAACAAACATCACTTGTAGATAGAGTTGTCTTTTGCATGTCCTTAAGGATAGTGGAAGACCCTAAAGAACACTTGAAACTAGCATAACATAATCCTATCAACCATCTTGTTATAACACATCAAGAAAAACATCTGAGGAGATCAATATTGCATACCAAGGAATTTAGTAGTACAACAAAGGGTACTATTTGTCCTCCTTAGTGCCATGGAAGATTTGACCAAATATTATTATCAAAAACTCTATGGTATATCAAAGAGCTAGAAATTGATGCTTCTTTTCCCCTAAGACCCTACAAACCCTATATTTTCCTTGAAAACCTGAGCCTCTATAACAAAAGAACAAATTTCCTACATAATTTACAATGTCATGAATTTGAGAATTCCACCAATTCAGTGACATTCCAAACAATTTTTTACAAAAAGAAATGTCTATCTCAAAAGACTCCATGTCTGGCATTGATCACCATGATTTCACTCTCTAGTAAATTTTTTTTGGTGGAATCACCAATATAATTTATTTTGATCCCTCTACATAGATTTCTCTCAGGGCATTGATTAAGTTGGGCTATATCTTACACAAACTTTCTAATGGCCATGTGGTCCCATGAAAAACACCTACAACATGTCATCCATAGATGACACAAATTAAATGGCCCAGTCCCTCTCATAGTACATTAACACTCTCACTCAGTCACTCAACACACCATAAACCAACATGCCTTCCCTCACTGTGCAAGTTGGCCTTTATTCTGTGAAGATTAGGAATTTGAGGGTAAGCATGATGAGGGTGTCATTTTCTCAAGATGAGTCTCTCATAAGGATAAGAACTTTAATGATAAAGAAAATCACAATATTGACCGCTCACTTCTTACCATTCCCACACCATAAAACAAACCCTAAAAATGTCATTCTTAAAATATCTTGTGTAGTTTCCTAATGGTATTCAAGTAGAATCTCATAATTACTTATGTCAGTAATGGTGTGATCATTTTTTTATTCTCTTAAAGGAACTCGTTCCCCATATGCACACCATCAAACATAAATCATCAAGTCAAAATGAATGGAAATGAATGAATAAGAGGGTGTGTCGGGGAGTGTCAGTGAGTGTTAGGCATACCAAATATGGAGTGACAAGGCATGCTACGGAATGTCAAGAAGATTTAGGGTGTGCTGACATGTGCTAGATAGTGCCAAGGCACGCCAAGATATCCCATGTGCTAAGGAATGATAAGATGTGCCAGGTGTTAGGGTATGCAAATGTGTGTCAAGGAGTGTCAAGGAAATAAAAGGGAACACCAAGTTAAAATGAAAAGAAATTAAAACATAAGAGGGTTAATAAGTCAGGACCTTACCTTTTCAAGAGGGGCATGCTAGGAATACCAACACTAGTGCCAATACATGCTAAGGGCCAAATACCGGTGTGTCTTAAGTGCCAAATCATCCTCTATTACATCTCTCTTAATTATGAATAATTGATATCAAATAAATTTTATCTTAAACCATGGCAAGTCATTCTAGGGCATTCCAATGCATGCCAAGAATTTTTAGGTTCCACCAAGTGCAAAGAGTCAATATGTTCCACGGAGTTATAGGGAATGCTATAGAGTGGATAGGGCATGTCAAGGAGTGAGAAGGTGTGTCAAATACTGTTAGTGCATGCTATGGAGTGTTATGGATACACAAGGGAGTGCCAGGTCAAAATGCATAAAAATGAATGAATAAGAGTGTTTTCTAGGGAGTTTCAATGAGCTTTAGGTGTGTCAAGGATTGAGTGTCCTAAGAGAAGTTCAAAATAAGAATGATAAGAGGCTAGTATGTGGTTGCAACAAGGAGATAGAAAAAGCAATTTCAAGAAAAGGGAGACTTTGGGTTGGGCACAACATTGTTTTGTCAATGACTTGGTTAGATTTTCAAGTCATAAAAAATGTATGGCTATCTATAAGGGCATGATAGCTAGGGAGTGTCAATGTGTGTTAGGGAGTGTTAGGGAGTGCCATGGAAACACAAGGGAGAACTAGTTCAAAATGAATGGAAATGAATAGATAAGAATGTGTGATAGGGAGTGTCAATGAGCTTTAGGTGTGCTAAGGAGGGAGTGACAAGGTTATATGTTAGGAAGTGACAGGGCATGTTAAGGAGTGGTAGGGTGTGCTAGGGAGTTCCAAAGCATTCCAAAGAATGCAGGTAGTGTTAACACATGCCACATAGTGCCAAGGGATTGTTAAATGTGAAAGTCATGCTATGGCATGTCAAAACGTAAACTATGTTGTTCAGTTGTTTTATGGCCATTGTTGGATGTGAGCCTTGACTTGATAATTTGTAACTTGTTAAGTGGGATAAGTTGAAATTGGACATGAGTAGCCTAATATGAGTTATAGCTAGTTCTTCGATGAATAAGGAATAGTATAGTTGTAGTAATTGTAACTTGGTCAAGCTGTTGTAGTCAATGAAGGACTTGGTTAGGTTCCCAAGTCCCAAAAAAAGGTAAGGGTGCTTGTGAGGACATGATAGCTAAGGAGTGCCAGGGCATTCCAAGGAATGAAAATGCATGCTAACACATGCGAGACAGTGTCAATGCATAGTGAGGAGTGTTACGGAGTGCCAGGGAATCACAAGGGAGAACTAGGTCAAAATGCATGGAAATGAACAAATGAGAGTGTGTGTCAATCAGTGTCAACAAATTCTAGGTGTCCCAAGGACAAAGTGTGTGAGGAGAAGTTCATAATAGGAATTTCAGGAGGAAAGCCTATGGTTGCAATAAGGGGCTAGACAAAGCAATTTCAAACAAAGGGAGACTTTGGTTTTGGCACAACATTGTTTTTCCAATGCCTTGGTTGGGTTCCCAAGCCGCAAAAAAGGTAAGGTTATCTATGAGGGCATGACAACTATGAAGTGCCAAGGTGTGCCAGGAAATGACAAGAAGTACTAACACAAGCCAGAGAAATCAAAGGCATGTTAGGCATGCCAAGACATGCCAAGTTCTAAGGCCTTCCGAGAGGTTCTAGGTGCTAGGGTGTGGTGTAAACGCGTGCTAGGGAGTGTTTGGGCTAGGTGCGAAGGAAACAAAAGGAGTACTAGTTTCAAATTGATGGAAATGAAGTGTCAATGAGTTTCAAGTGTTTTAAGGAGGGAGTGAAAATATATGCTAAATAGTTCCAAGGCATGCTATAATGGTAGGGAAGCATGCGAAGACGTCCCAAGTGCCAAGGTGTGTCAATGCATGCTGAGTGTTAGGGAGTGCCAGAGAAGCACAAGGGAGCACTAGGTCAAAATGCATGGAAATGAGGGCATGCCACAGAAACATAAGGGAGCACTAGGTCAAAATAATGCATGCAAATGAATGATTAAGAGCTTATGACATGAAGTGTCATTGAGATCCATGTGTGCTAAGGAGGGGTTGACAAGGTATGTTAGGCAGTGCTAAGGCATGCCAGAGGCTAGTGAAACATGCCAACATGTGCCAAGTGCTAGGGCATGCCAATGCATGCCAGGGAGTGTTATGAAGTGCTAGGGAAAAACAAGGGAGAACTAGTTTCAAATGCATGTAAATGAATGAATAAGAATGTGTGACAGTGAGTGCTAGCGATTTCTAGGTGTGCCAAGGAGTGCTAGGGAGTGTTAGGAAAGCACAAGGGAGAACTATGTCATAATGCATGTAAATGAATGGATAAGAGTGTGTAATAGGGAGTGTCAGTGAGTTACAAGTGTGTTAAGGAGGAGTGACAAGGCATGCTTGGCAGCGTTAAGAAATTCTAGAGTGTTAGGGCGGCATGCGGCGAAGATGTGCCAAAGCGTGCAAGGAATTGTTAGCTAGGAGTTCCAAGGAAACACAAGGGAGAACTACGCCAAAATGCATGTAAATGAACAAATAAGAGTTTGTGATTGGAACTGTCTATGAGTTCCAGGTGTACTAAGGAGGGAGTGACAAGGTATGCTAAGAAATGTTAAGGCATGTTAGAGGCAGAGGAAGCATGCCAAGATGTCTTAGATGCTAGGATGTACCAACATGTGCCAAGGAGTGTTAAGGAGTACTAAGGAAACACAAGGGAGCACTAGGTCAAAATGCATGGAAATGAATGAATAAGAGTTTGTGACTTGGGAGTGTCAGTGAGCTCTAGGTGTGCTAAGGAGAGAGTGACAAGGTATGATAGGTAGTTCTAAGGAATGCTAGAGTACTAGGGCATCATGCCAAGATGTGTCAAGTGCTAGGGTGTGCCAATGCATGCCAGGTGGTATTAGGGAGTGTCATGGAAACACAAGGAAGCACTAGGTCAAAATACATGTAAATGAATGAATAAGAGTGTGTGACAGGGAGTGTCAATGAGTTCTAGGTGTGTTAAGGAGGGAGTGACAAGGTTATATGCTAGGTAGTTCCAAGATATTCTAAATTTCCAAGGCATGCCAAGAAGTGCTAGGGTGTTCTAGGGTGTTCTAGGGAGTTTCAAAGCATGCCAAGGAATGTAATGGATGCTAACACATGCTACATAGTGCCAAGGCATTCTAAGACATACCAGGTGCTATGACATGTCAAGATGTAAACTGTGTTGCTTAGTTGTTTTACAACAATGGTTGGATGTGGTGAGGTCTTGGTAACTTGTTAAGTGGGATGAGTTGAGATTGGAAATCAGTAGCCTAAGATGAGTTACAGGTAGTTCTTTGGAGAAAAAGGCATATGTTGAATTTCCATAGCACATGAGAATATTATTTTTGTATTAGAATATTTGATGCAAACACACTCAAGTTCCACAACACATCTACTTTGGAAAACAAAATCTACACACATCATGGAATCAACTAGTGCACATGAAATTTTTTTAAATTCTCAAACCCTTCTACATTATATTATAAACTATAATAGAATAGGATATAGCTCTCATACTAGCGATTGTGGCCTTTTACAATCACACTGATACAAGGAATAAAACTAGGGCTTGGTGTTAGTCCTTTGACAACAAATATACCTTGAACATGACAACACTTGACCTACTTGTTGATGGTGGCCACACACAACCCTTTCAGTACATGTGTCCTAAACACATCTAGCAGGTCCTCTTGCGTCCCATTCTGCAACTCCTCAATCTGCCTTTATCAATGAACTCAACTCCTTTAAGTTAGTGAACTCAGCTCAAAAAAAAATTCCCTCTAGCTACCTCCTTTTTCCTTCAAGGTCTGCAAAACTTAGGGTCTTTGATCAGTTGCTCATAACTCTATTTGTGAACACCTATTTGGTCTACCCAATTTTGCCATATTGTTTCTCCAAGATGACAAGTATAGGTCTATGGACGTTTCCCTTCTCCTCACTGACTCAATCCTCTACACTACAATGAACTATGGCTAGTTGCTAGCCCACTTGACTAATACTTTAGTCCTGCAAAGTTTTCACGTCCTTAGACCCAATACACCTACCATTCTACCAACCGTGTTGTTCTTCACAAGTACAATACTCAAGGTTCTTCTTTGATAGTTATCTAACAACCCTCCGACTGTACTTGGTCTGCCATCAATTTACCCAACCATAGTCAATTCTTTTATTAATCTAAGGCCCACAACACTACCCTCAATGAGGGCTCCTCGAATATTCCACCTAATAGTGATTTGAATCCTCTCAAAATCAGTATTCTTGTGTAGCAATTTCTTTGTTGTCCAATCTATGAACAAATTTGAACTACTCCTCTTATCACCCTTCTAACAATCTGTAGATGAATAAATTAGGGTCAAAAATCATCCACTAATAGTCCATTTACTAACTGTTTATAGGATGCTTTAGATATCTATCCAAGACTCTATGGAAAGTCCACTAAAATCAACTCATTTTCATGTCAATCCATTCCTCATATGCCACATTTAGTTTTCTTGATTTTCTACTCAGGTTCAACCCTTGTTTGGATATGTTATCTCCACACATACTTCTACAAACCATCTTCTAGATCTGTGGTCTATATTACATAGATAAACCTCGCTCTAAGGGTCACAGCCCCTATTATTATATGCATATTTGTGACAATATTAAGGGACTATCTTATGGACTAAACGTGATAGGAATACCTTATGGACTAAATAGTATTTGTGCTAGGTAGTTCTTTGGTGTGCTAACATGTGCAAAATAGTGCCAAGGCATGTGAGGTGCTAAGACATTCTAGGATGCGCAGGGTGCCAGAGTATGTCAATATGCATTAATGAGTTTCAAGGAAATAAAAGGAATAACTGAGCTAAAATGCAAGGAAATGAACACATAATAGGTTTTATAAGTCAATACTTTATCTGTTTCAAAAGGGGCATGCTAGGCACACTAATAATATGTTCCAATACAAGCCACGTGCCAATGTGTGCTAGGTGCTAATGTTTGTCAATGAAATATTATGCCAAGGTGTTCTAAGGCATGCTAGGGACTATAGGGCATGCCAACACATGATAGGGGAGTGCTATGCTATGCTAGATCATGCCAACATGTGCTTGGGCATCCTACTCGTGGAAAGATGTTCTAGGTATAAAGATGTTCTAGATACAAATATGTTCCAAGACATGTGAGGTGCCAATGAATGGTAGTGTATTGTTCCAAAGCATGTTAAGGTGTGTCATGAGTGTTGAGGAGTGCTAGATCTCTCGCATTAATAGAATTGATAGAGCTTGATTATGTATCAAATAATATAGTTCCTACACCCACTAATGGAACTTTATTCAAAGGAAAATTTCTAGATAATAATCCTAATAGAGATGAATCATGTGTTGACTCATAGGAAAACTATATTCTTATGACTTGAGGGAAATGATACAAACTAATTAATTTTTAAAAAATTGACTAACTATTATAACCACTATGACCTTTGACACATAATGAAAAGGACTCCACAACAATGGTCTTAAATCATTATCTTTTGAAAGAAATATAGTAACAAGTACATAGCGTCATCAAAAACTCATTGGGATGATCAATGATGATGAACATTTTTTAACCATCACCAAAAGTAACCAAAAAGAGCATTGGTGAGGGTCAATAAAAGATCGTCACTAGAAGTGTCACTAAAGAGAGAATTAGTGATGGGCCTTTAACGACCCTCACCAAAAGTGTCACCATAAAGAGAATTAGTGGCGCGCCTTTAACAACCCTCACCAAAAGTGTCATTGAAAATGGCTTTGGTGACAAACCTTAAAGGACCATCACTATATACACTTATAGCAACACTTTGTTAAAGACCGTCACCATATGTGACCTTGGTGACGGACCTTAAAGGTCCATCATAGGCATGACCCTCACCAATGAACTTTTTTCTTGTAATGAGGGTAAAGAAAACAAGGTTACATATGCTCTTAGTAGGAGAGTGCAGAGGAACCATGTTGCATCGGTGAGTTTGTATGGGAGATATTTACAAGACCAAATCCTACAGGCAAGACAACAGGTACAGGGAGCTTAGGCATAGGTTACATCAGGGTACATGTGATTAGAATGTGGACTATCATCTCACAACTGATGGTTTGATGAGATTTAGGGACATGATCTATGTGTCGGATGATAGTGGACTCAAGAAGTTTGTATGGGAGATATTTACAAGACCAAATCCTACAAGTAGGACAATAGGTACAGGGAGCTTAGGCAAAGGTTACATCAAGGTACAGTTGATTAGGATGTGGACTATCATCTCACAACTGATGGTTTGATGAGATTTAGGGACATGATCTATGTGTCAGATGACAGTGGACTCAAGAATATTATCTTGAAGGAGTTTAATGTCAAGCCACATTCAGGTCACCCAGGATAGTAAAAGACATTGAAATCTATGAAGAAGTTCTACTATTGGCCAAATATGAAGAAGGAAGTGGCAGAGTTTGTGGCTAGATGCTTGGATTGTCAGCAAGTGAAGGAAAAGTGTAAGCATCTATGTTGGTTGCTTCACCCTATTCCAATTCTAGAGTGGAAATGGGAGGTCATTTCCATGGATTTTACTACAGGTTTCCCGAGGACATATATACAACTGATTCCATCATGGTTATGGTGGACATGTTGAGCAAGGTAGCTCACTTCATTCCAGTGAAGACCACTTATTCAACTATTGATGTGGCACATGTCTTCATCACGAAGATCATGAGATTGCATGGTATTCCAAATAAGAATATCTCAAAAAGGGGTGCTAATTTCACTTCAAATTTATGGAAGGATCTATTTGCAGGATTGGGGACAAAGTTGGCTTTCAGTACAACTTTATCATCCACAGACAGATGGAAATACGAAGAGGGTGAACAACATTTTGGAGGATATGTTGAGGATTTATGTCATACACCAATAGAGGAGATGGGAGGAGTACCTCCTATTGGTTGAGTTCACTTACAAAAATGGTTATCATGAGTAAATGAGTATGAGTTTTTTTGAGGCACTATATGGGTAGAGTTGTAATACTTCCATCAGTTGGAGTGATCTAGTGAATAGAGTACGTATTGGACAGGATATGTTGGAAAAAATGGGACAGGAAATGTAGGTTATAAAGAAGAATCTAAAGGAAGAATAGGACAGGAAGAAGAGTTATAAAAATGAGCACAGTGCAATTTCATTTAAGGAGCTTCAGGTGGGGAGTATGTGTACTTGTGCATCAAACCCAAGAAGAGATCTTTAGGATTGGATCATGTGCCAAGTTGGCCCCATGGTATTGCGGGCCTTTCAAGATTCTTGAGAGGATTGGACCAGTGGCCTATAGAATTGCACTGCCTTGGATAGTAAAATTCCATGATGCTTTCCATGTTTCATTGCTTAAAAGATATGTAAAGGATGTTGATCATGTTATTGATTGGTATATATTACAAGTGGAACTAGAAGGATAATTCCAGCCAAATCCTATGTGCATATTTCACTGGAAACAACTCATTCTCTAGAATAGAGAAATCGAACAAGTTAAAGTGTAGTGGAAGCACTTTAGGCCTAATGAAGCTACATGTGATACGATTGATCAGATGCAACCTATGTATCCTTCATTTTTTTTGTGGATGAAAATGTGTTTTTCATATTAGTACATATTTATGTACAATTTACATTGTAAATATTGCAATGAGTTGGGTTATAAATATCTTGTAAGAGATATGATTGACATGTTGTCATGTTTGTCATGATGGTTTTCTTTTGAGAAGGTTGTTCATTGTAAATACAATAATGAGCTACCTTATAAAGCTCCATGGGAAGTGTGTTTTTCTTTTCAACGGTTTTGTTGGTTGTAGGTGTCATAAAACACCAAGGACGGTGTTCCCCTAAGGGGGAGGCATCTGTAACAGACCCGGATTAAAATTTCATGTAATAATGTTAATAACGGAAACATAAGGTCAAAGTCAAGAGACACTTATTCCAAGATTAATGTTGAGCAAAGTATCTTAGTGGGCATCACTTTTTGTGTTTATGGCTAAGGGTAAATTGGCAAAGGCTTTGAAAAGGAAAAAAGGTATTTTTGGCATTTTATTTATGAAAATGAAGGAAATTAGGAAAAAGGAGGTGAAAGGCCACAGGTTTCATGTGAGGAGGAAATTGAAGGAAACTAATGGAAAATGAAGAAATTAGAGACATCAAGAATAAAAAGACATGAGACACTACAAAAAAAGATCATTGGTGAGGGTCATGCCTATGATGGACCTTTAAGGTTCGTCACTAATGTCACATATGGTGACGGTCCTTAAAAAAGCATTGTTGTAAGTGCATAGAGTGATGGTCCTTTAACGTTTGTCACCAAAGCCATATTCAGTGACACTTTTGGTGAGGGTTATTAAAGGCCTGTCACTAATTCTCTTTGGTGACACTTCTACTGACAATCTTTTATTGACCCTCACCAATGTTCTTTTGGTTACTTTTGGTGACGTTCAAAAAATGTTCGTCATCATTGATCATTCTAATGAGTTTTTGATGACGCTATGTGCATGTTGCAATATTGTTTGTCAAAAGATAACTATTTAAGACCATTGTTGTGGAGTATTTTTCATTATGTGTCCAAGGCCATAGTGGTTAGATTTGATCAATTTGTTAATAATTAATTAGTGTGTATCATTTCCCTCAAGTAATGAGAATATAGTTTTCCTATGATTCAATACATGATTCATGTCTATTAGGCTTATTATATAACAAATTCCCTTTGGATAAAGTTCCACTAGCGTTTGTAGGAACTATATTATTTAATACATAATCAAGCTCTATCAATTCTATTAATGAGAGAGACCTCGCACTCCTCAACACTCTTGGAACACCTTAACATGCTTTGGCACACACTAACGTTCCTTGGCACCTCACATGTCTCGGAACATATTTGTACCTAGAACATCTTTCCATGACTAGGAAACCTAGGCACATATTGGAAGGCCATAGCATAGCATAACACTCTCCTTGCATGTGTTGGCATGCGCTATAGTCCCTAACGTGCCCTAAAACAGTTTTTCATGCATTAAGATACATTACCACTTGGCACACATTGGCACTTGGAATATATTGGAACTTATTATTAGTGTGCCTAACATGCCCCTTTTGAAAAAATAGAGTCTTGACTTATTAACCCTCTTAAGTTCATTTCCTTGGATTTTAGCTTGGTTCTTCCTTTTGCTGCATTGACACTCCTTAACACATATTGGCATACCCTAGCACCCTACACATCCTAGCATTCCCTAGCATCTGGCATTTCTTGGCGTGCCTTCACATTCTTTAGCACATGTTAACACACACTGGAACTCCCTAGAACACTGGCACTTCTTGACATCTCCTAATATTCCCTAGCATGCCTTACTAGTGCTTGACCTACCTTGTCACTCCCTACTTGGCATGCTAGATAGCACTTGATGACACTCCTTGGCACACCCTCATATTCATTCACTTCCATGCATTTTGACCTAATGCTCCCTTTTGTTTCCCTAGTACTACCTAACACTCCTTATCATGCATTGGCACTCTCTGGCACACCTTAGCACCCTTCAACATGCCCTACCACTTCATAACATGTTTATCACTCCCTAACACACATTGGCACTTGGCACGTGTTAGCACTTGGAAAGTATTAGCATGTCTAGCATTTGTTGAGATGCCTTGGTATGCTTTAACATGGTTTAATATTAAATCTATTTGAGATCAATTATTCGAAAGGTATATGAGAAATAACATAGGAATATTTGGCACTTAGAATGCACTAAAAATTGGAACTTGGCACTTATTGGTGCCTATCATTGGTGTGCCTAGCATGTCCCTCCTAGAAAAGGTAAATTGATGACTTATTAATCCTCTCATGTGTTCATTTCCTTGTATTAATTTAACTTGTTTCTCTTTTTTGTTTCTTTGAAAGTCCCCAACATGTATTGTCACACCCTTGCACTTCTCGGCATGCCTTAACACTTGACACACCTTAACATATTTCACATGCCTTCAAACTATTTGGCACATGTTAGCATTACGTAGCACGGCTTGGAACTCATGCCCTCACAATTAGCCTTACATTTTTTCACGACTTGGGAACCCAATCAAGTCCTTAGCTACTGCAATTCATGTGACATTGGCTTGCTTCAGCCGTAACAAATTGACCAATTGCAACTACTACAAGTAGATTGCACCTTTTTCACCTAAGAACTGCTTATAACTCATCTTAGGACACCCATGTCCAATCTCAACTTGTCCCACTTAAGAACTTACGAAGACGAGGATCACATATATCCATGGCCGTAAAACAACTAAGCAACATAACTTACATAGGCAATATTTCACATGTATGTTTAGTTCATATAAACAATTGAGCATTAACTGAGAGTTTACAAGAACCAAAATATGCACAAGACACACAAGATATAATTTGTCACATGCCAAGTGCCCCAAAACTTATACACAACAATGTACAATATGCAATTGTCTAAAATAGTTTAAAGCATGAGCATTCGAACAAACTGTGCCACATGTCATATACAAATAATAGATAAAGTCAAAACATTGTTCTACCCAACACAAAGTCTCCCTTTGTCTAAAATTTCTATGTCAAGCCCCTTATCGCAACCATAGGCTTACCTCCTACAAATCATATTATGAACTTCTTCTAACACAGTTCATCCTTAGCACATTTGAATTCACTAACACTCCTTGGCACACACTCTTATTTGTTCATTTCCATGCATTTTGACCTAGTTCTCCCTTGTGATGTCTCGTCACTCCCTAACACTCCTCAACATGCATTGACATTGGTTGGCATGTGTTAGCACGCATTTTCATTCCTTGGCATGCCCTGACCCTCCCTAGTTATCATGCCCTCACAACTACCCTTACTTAATTTTGCAACTTGGGAACCCAACCAAGTCCTCACTTGACTACAAGGGCTTACCAAGTTACAATTACTATAACTAGACTATGATGTTGAATTATGTAGCTTGGGAGGTACTCCACAAGCATAGTGAGATGGGTTTGTGTGATTTTGGTCACAAAATGCTTTGTGGGAAAAGAATCCACGCGAAGGGGTTTTGGACCCAATATGGACTTTAAAATCTAAAAGAACATTAAAAAGAAAAATTAATATTTCCTAAGGTCTAAGTGGATAAAACTCATAAGTTATATAGGGTTATTAAGAGGCATATCTAGGAAAATATATTCAACGAGGCCTTAGTATGAAGGCAAGAATATTAAGTGAGAATGATCTCATTTGATCAAGGAGGCGAGGAGAGATTTAGTCCTAAAGTAGGCCAAGTTAGAGGGTTGAGTAAGGGTTGCTAAAGGGAGGCCATGATCATCCACCAAGAGTAAGATCATCACGTGAGGGTTCACAAGAATTTCACATACCTTAATGGGTTCAAGCTAGGAAGTAGGTTGGCATTTGTTGGTTCTCTTCTAGCAGATCGAGCTTAAGTGTCACAACTCATGAGAATTTGGGCATGTGATTTCAGTGGTGTTTCTGTGTGAAGGCCACAACAAATTTTGAAATAGAAGAGATGGTTGATACCTTGTCTTGTGGTGGTTAGTAGCCCGCAACGTCTGTGGTAAAGATCAACAAAAATGGAGGAGGGTATACTTTGGAATATAGTGCTAGAAAAGAGGTATTGGCAAGTGTAATATTGACTATGGTAATTGTAGTTTGACAGTCATAGAGATCTAAAGTTCAGGTCAAGATTCAATCAAATAAACTCCTAGAATCTATGGATCCATATGAGCTAGGTCAAGTCTCTTATGGAGGCAAGAGTTGTTTTTTTGTTATGGATGGATAGGGTTTGTTCTAAAGAAATTAGAACGTAAGTATAATGCCCTAGTTAGGGCAGTTTCCTAGCATGTTCAGTACATAAGGTATATCCTTAAGACTATGACAAATCTATGTATAAGAAGAGGGGTTATGACCCTTAGAGCGAGGTTTGTCTTTGCAATATAGACCATAGATCTAAAACATGGTTTGCAAAAGTATGTCGAGATATCATATCCAGAGGAAGGTGGAACCTAAGTAGAAGATTGACTACAAGAAATGCGTCATATGAGGAATGGATTGACATGAAGAGGAGTTGATTTTGGTGGACTATCCATTGATTTTTAGACAAATATCTAAAGTAGCCGACAAATAGTTAGTCAATGGACTGTTAGTGGATGATTTGTGACCCTAGTTAAGCATCTACAAATTGTTCGAAGGATGATAAGAGTAGTTCAAATTTGTTCATAGATTAGACAACATAGAAATTGGTAACAAAAATAGTGATTTTGAGAGGACTCAAATCCCTATTAGGTGGAAAATTTGAAGAGCCCTAGATGATGGTAGTGGTGTGGGCACTAGATCAGTAAAATAATTGACTTTGGTTGGGAAAAGTGATGGCAGTCTAAGTACAATTGGAGGGTTGTTAGGTGACTGACAAAGAAGAACCCTATGTCCTGTAGTTGTGAAGGATGACAAGAATGGTAGAAGGGTAGGTGTATTATGCCTAAGGACTTACAGACTTTGAAGGACTAAAGTAACTATTAAGAGGGCTAGACAACTAGCTCTAGTTCATTGTATTGTACATGATTGAGCTAGTGAGAATAAGGGCAACCTCCATAGACCTAGATTTGTCATCTTGGAGCAGCGGTATGGAAAAGGTGAGTAGACCAAAGAGTTGTGAACAACTAATCGAAAACCATAAGTGTTGCAAACCTTGAAGGAAAAATGAGGTAGTTAGAGGGAAAAGTTTGTTGAGCCAATTTTAGTAATGTAAAGGAGTTGAGTTCATTGATAGAGGTAGATTGAGGAGTTGCAGAATGGGAGGTAGGAAGACTTTCCAAATGTGTTTAGGAGATGTGGACTGAAAGGTCTATGTGTGGCCACCATAAGCAAGTCGGTCAATTGTTGTCTTGTTCAAGGTAGATTGGTTTTCAAAGGACTAACACCAAGTCATAGTTGTATTACTTGTATTAGTGTGATTGTAAAGGGCCATGATCCCTGGTATGTGATCTCTAGCATATTCTATTATAGTTTGTAATATAATGAAGAAGGTTTTAAAAATCTAAAAATTGTCACATGCACTAGTTGATTCCCTGATCTGTGTAGATTTCATTGTGCCACTTGAGTGTGTTTACATCAAAGATTCTAAGACCAAACCAAGATTATCATGTGTAGTGGGAATTCAACATATGCCTTGTTCACCTAAGAACTACATGTAACTCATATTAGGCTACTTATGTCCAATATCAACTCGTCCCACTTAACAAGATACCAAGACAAGGCTCATTATATCTAATCGTGGCCATAAAACAACTAAGAAACATAGTTTACATCCTAACATTCCATAGCACTTGGCATGTCATAGAATTCCTTGGCATGTGTTAGCATCCCCTACATTCCTTGGCATGCTTTGACACTCCCTAGCACACCTTATAATTTCCTGATATGCCTTGGTATTTTAGCATACCTTGGCACTGCCTAACATGTAACCTTTTCACTCCCTCCTTAACACACCTATAACTCATTGACACTCCCTATCACACACACTTATTCCTTTATTTCCATGAATTTTGACCTAGTGCTTCCTTGTGTTTCCCTAACACTCCCTATAACACATTGGCACACCCTAGCACCTAGCATGTCTTAGCATTCCACCATAGCACTTTAGCATTCCTTGGCACTACCTAACATACCTTGTCACTCTCTCCTTAGCACACCTAGAGCTTGCTCACACTCCTAGTCACAAACTCTTATTCATTCATTTCCATGAATTTTTACCTAGTTCTCCCTTGCATTTCCTTAGCACTCCTTAACACTCCTTAGCACATTTTGGTACACCCTAACACCTAGGATATCTTAGCATGTCAGCCTGACCTCTAACATGCCTTAACAGTGCCTAACATACCTTGTAAATACCTCCTTAGCACACCTAGAAATCACTAACACTTCCAATCACAAACTCATATTTTTTTATTTCCATGCATTTTGAAGTAGTGATCCCTTGTGTTTCCCTAGCACTCCCAACTAACACTTCCTTTCATCCGTTGGCACATATTAGCCGCATGTCACCCTATCACTCTAGCATATCTTAGCACTTCCAAGTGTGCCTTTTCACTCCTTCTTAGCACACTTGGAACTCACTGACACCCCATGCCACACACTCTTATTCATTCATTTCCATGCATTATGACCTAGTTCTCCCTTGTTTTTCCATAACACTCCCTAAGACTCCTTGGCACACATTAACACCCTAGGTCTTGGCACATCTTTGCACGCTTTCCTAGCACTCTTTCATGCCTTAACACTACCTATCATACCTCGTCACTCCATCCTCAACACACATAAAACATGCTAACACTCCCTATCACATACTCTTATTCATTCATTTCCATGGAATTGAACTAGTCCTCCCTTTTGTTTCCTTGGAACTCCTTAGCATGCATTGGCACAACACCCTAGCACCTAGAAAATATTGGCATGCCTTAGCACTTGGCACCTTGGCACTCCCTAGTTTTCATGCCCTCATAAATAACCTTACTTTTTTGTGACTTGGGAACCCAACCAAGTCATTGAAAAAATGGTGTTGTGCCTAGTCCAAAGTATCCCTTTGTCTAAAACTGCTTTGTCCATCCCCTTATGAGAATCATAGGCTTGCCTCCTACAAGTCATATTATGAAATTATCCTAAAACACTTCGTCCATGGGACACCTGAAATTCACTAATGCTCCCTAGAAGACACTCTTATTCATTCGTTTCCATGCATTTTGACTTAGTTATCCCTTGTGATGCCTTGACACTCACCAACACTCCCCAACATGCATTAACACTGTCTGGCATGTGTTAGCATGTATTTTCATTCCTTGGCATGCCCTCACACTCCTTAGCTATCATTCCCTCATAACTACCCTTGTTTTTTTTAGACTTGGGAACCCAACCAAGTCCTGCCTCGAATATAATAGCTTGACCAAGTTACATTACTACAACTAGACTATGCCTTGTTCACTTAAGAATGGCCCATAACTCATCTTAGGCTACTAAGCAACATAGTTTACATCTTGACATGCCATAATACCTGGCATGTCTAACAATCCCTTGGAATAATGTGGCACGTGTTATCATCCCCTGCATTCATTGGCATGCTTTGGCACTCCATATCACACCTTAAAACTCCCTAACATGCCCTGACACTCTATCATGCCTCGGCACTTCCTAGCATATAAACTTGTCACTCCCTCCATATCACACTTGGAACTCACTAACACTCCCTATCACACACTCTTATCTTTTCATTTTATTTCCATGCATTTTGAACTAGTTCTCCCTTATGTTTCCATGGCACTCCCTAACACTCCCTGGCATGCATCGGTACACCCTGGCACTTGGCACATCTTATCATGTCACCCTGACACTCTAACACTCCTTGGCAGTACCTAGCATATCTTCTCACTCCCTCCTTAGCACACCTAGAACTTGCTGACAATCCTTGTCACACACTCTTATTCATTCATTCCCATGCATTTTGATCTAGTTATTTCTTGTGTTTCCTTAGAACTCGCTAAAAATCAATACACAATGGCACACCTTGGCACTTGACACATCTTGGTATGCTTCCCTAACTCTCTAGCATGCCTTGGAACTATCTAGCATATCTTGTCACTCCCTCCTTAACAAACTTGGAACTAATTGCCACTTCATTTCCATGAATTTGAAACTAATGCTCCCTTGTTTTTTGCTGACACTTGGCCCTAACACTCCCTAGCATGTGTTCACGCTACACCCTAGAACTTGGCACATCTTGGAAGGCCTTAGCACTTGGCATGCCTAACATGCCTTGGAACTTTCTAGCATGTGTTAGTACTTCATGGCATCCCCTATCACACCTTGGCACCCTGTAGTTGTCATGCCCTCATATATAACCTTAATTCTTTTTGCGGTTTGAGAACCTAATCAAGGCATTATAAAAACAATGGTGTGCCAAACCTAAAGTCTCCCTTTGTTTGAAACTGCTTTCTCTAGCCCCTTAAATTAACCATAGGCCTACCTCCTTCAAGTCCTATTATGAACATCTCCTAACACACTTCATCCTTAGGACACCTAGAATTCACTGACACTCCTTGGCACACACTCGTATTTGTTCATTTCCATGCATTTTGACCTATTTCTCCCTTATGATGCCTTGGCACTCCCTGAAATTCCTCAATATGAATTGACATTGTTTGGAATGTGTTAGCATGCCTTTTCATTCCTCGGCATGTCCTAGCACTCCTTGGCTATCATGCCCTCACAACTACCCTTACTATTTTTGGGACTTGGGAAGCCAACCAAGTCCTTCCTCAACTACAACAACTTGACCAAGTTACAATTACTACAACTAGACTATACCTTGTTCACCTAAGAACTTACTATAACTCATCTTAGGTTACTCATGTCCAATTTCAACTTATTTCAAGGCTCACGTCCAACCATCGCCATAAAACAAATAAGAAACATAGTTTACATCTTGACATGCCATAGCACCTTGCACATCTAACAATCCCTTGGCACTATCTAGAACATTTTAACACCCCCTACATTCCTTGGTATGCTTTGGCATTCCTGAACACACCCTACCACTCCCTGACATGCCCTGGCACTCCAGCATGCCTTGGCACTACCTAGCATATAACCTTCTCACTCTCTCGTTAGCACACCCGAAACTCACTGACACTCCCTATCACACATTCTGATCTATTCATTTCCATGCATTTTTAACTAGTTCTCCCTTATGTTTTTATGACACTCCCTGACACACATTGACATGCCCTGACATGTGGCACATCTTGGCATGCCACCTTGGCATTCTAACATTCCTTAGCACTACCTAACATACCTTGTCACTCCCTCAATAACACACCTAGAACTCCCTCCCATTTCCAAGGATAATTAACATCCCTACATAAGCTTAGGAACAATTTAGGTTCAAAGTTAAAATCATTCAAGTCACTTTAATACATTTTGTAGGTTAACCATAACCCCTCGGTCATTAAACCCTAATTTAACTCATCTACCATATTTCAAATATTTTAAACAATTGTTTCCCATTATTGCGTGTTGGCTCTATGATAGACTCGAGGTTGATGGAATGTTTCTAAATATGGCCTATTGTTGTCTAATGTCTTAACATATTCCATCTTATAGGGGAAAAAAGGTCCCACTTGAGACACATATAATAATTCCCATTAAGTAAAGCATACCATTGTAATTAAAAAAAAGTGTTTATTAATTAATGATAATTCTTTAGTCAAAACTAGTTGTTATATTCTAACGGCTAGAAAACGCCTCTCTTCATATATCTAATCTAATGCGATGATCTAGTTCTTCATCTTGTCCTAAAGATGAACCACACTAGATGGTTCGAAACACATTGACCTAAACATTCTTTATGTGATTTTTACCAAAATATCTCTCAACATTCATAATATGGATCACATAAATCTGAATTCAGAAATAAAGCATAACGTGTTAAATTTTTTAGTGGGGATCACATTCGTTATGATATTATCAGCATCCATTCAAACCACTATAACTAACATCATTCAAATGAATAAAAAAAAGCACATATCATCCATATATATAAATACAAGCACATAGGTAGAATAAAAATCAATTATACTAATAACATGCATGGTATTACATAACTCTAATGTAGAGTGAACACCAAAAACTGATAACAAATACAATCCCTCTTACAACTTATCCCTAATATTGAATTTATTTAAGTATCTTATAGACCTTGCATTTATGGGAACTAGAGTGGCTTCAAAAGACCCAATATTAATAGAGAATAAATTATAATAGAGAATCTACCAGCTATAAGCTACTCAACACACAAATAATGTACAAAAAAATCTAATTTTTTTTAAATACACATATTGTCCAGAAAAATAGATACAAAATATGTGAGATGACTCCTTAACCTTATTTACTAGCCTCTTGTGAACCAACATATTCAACCTTCTATTTTTTTAAATTTTGTTGAGATTTTCTATATGCTAAAACTTAGAAAACAAAATGATAAAAAATTCCTCGACAATGTCTTCCAACTCACCCGTAAGTTATCTTCTATGCTTCATATATGCCCTACTCTTTATGACCAATATTTAAGTCACCTTGAAAAACACACACTCATTTCAGGTCAAAAATTTCCAAATATTAAAATTTGCATTTCCATCTCATTGCAGGGTTTGTCCATAGAAGGAGAAGGGTGCGTCTATGTTGTCACGGGTTTGATCTGATACAATTGATTGAGTCAAGAAATTGGATCAACGGTGCCTCATATCATGGTGATTTCCTTCCACAAAAGGAATCTGCAGAAGATTCCCACGCTTCTAGTCTTAGGCACTCAAGAGGCTATATATTCAAGATTCCACAGAGGACAACAAAGCCAAAGGCATGGGCAATAATTAAAAATTCAACCTCTTCTTTGAAACCATTCGCTAGCCAAATCACCTTTCCCATTCAAATTATATAACTCTCTCATCCTCACTTCACTACTCCCTTCTTCGCTAATATCCTTTTGCAACCCTTTATTACCTTCTTCATTTTCTCACATCTATTTCAACCACCACTAGTTATTTATCTCTACTTCCTCAAAGCTTGTTCAACTTGGTATTTAGCTTTTGTATCCTCCATGGTCATTTGGTACTTTCGGCTCCCATCTTTTCCAACTCCATTGTAACCCATTCCTTAATGAAAGGTTTTACACCACCATTCTCGGTGGGCTTGTAGGAAACAACTTTTCCTTCACAAACAAAATTTATATCTTTGTAGGTTTGTGTTCAACAATCTCTCTTAAAACTCCTTGTGAAATTGGTCCTTAGATTTTGAGTACAATGAGTACAATTCTACTACAAACTAGATACAATGTATCCTTCCATTGTCTACTCCCCCCAAAAGTCTATTGTTGGATTAACCAAGTGATTGTAATGCTCCAACATTATTGGATTTAAGATTTGACTTGCTTGTCTTCTTGTCTCCTCAATGATGATTTTGTGCTTCATCAAGCACATGAAACCATTCACACAAACTCACTATAAAACTCCATCCATAAAATTTCAAAGATGTCTTCATAGATGAATGTCTCCTTGAATTTTTCGTTCTCCAACAAAGTAGTGTGGCTTCCTCGCTAGCAAATATTTCATTCTATCATCAAAACAATCTTCCACTTGTGGTTTCCAATATTTTCTTCATTTTTCTAAGGCCTCAAAAGCATATTGTGGTCCCAACAACATAACCATTTCTTGGCTCTAATTGGTAAAACTAAGGTCCACTTGAGTGTCCAAAAAACATTGTACTATTCTAATATTGACATTATTAATTCCTAAAGCAAGGAAGGTCTCACTTGAGGAGTGTTACCAAGGTTTTGGATATGTGGGGATCTCTACATAGTGAAGTTATCATGTTGTGATGCAGTGCTTTCAAGTAACATTCCATAAATATTCAATTAACACTATGCAATCTAGAAACAACCATAATTTATCATCTGACTATGCTATGACATTGAATTAGATTGTTGTAATTGATATTGATAATGGAGAGAGATTCAAGCATTAATATAAATGTAAAGTATAACAACATAACATATTTATAAATAATTGTGGATATTATCAATCCAAAGTTGAATATAGCTACTTAGACTATGATTTATACTTAACTAGTTGTGAGGCTCGACAAGCAAAGCTTAAGAGTAGGAAGTGAGTTTAGGTTTAGGATTTGATATGCGATTATTATTAGGATCATCTTTGAGATCATGCTTAAGAACATTTTTTTTTAAATAAAAGTTTCAACCTATACCTCCTATTGAACTTTCAAAATAAATTTCTACCTCATTAATAATATTTGTGTAATGAATGACAACCATCAAATCATTTTTCAATCGCATTTGTAATATCCATTTTCAACATTTTTTTGAATCTAAAATTATGCTTTGTATAAATAGTTTTGACCTAGATTTTGATGGGTGTTTTGATATATATTATATTGGATTTTTTTTACTAAATACTTTTCAACCTTATTATCAACCTAATCTGTGACCCCAATTTAAAATATGGGTTGATAATAAAGTCACAGAATAGGTTGATAAAACCTTTTCATAAGTAATTTCAAGGTGCATTTGAGGCATTAAAGAAACGTTTGATGGTTGTAGTGCTTGCTACATTCTCTTAAACTACTAATTAACCATAAATATGAAGATCATCAAAATCAACACCATGAAAGGGGAATCGGCTATCCTTGGTGAAGAGATAGACAGGGTGTAGATGAGCATAGAGGTTACGGAAGCTAAGGAATATTTCACCCATTGGTTATAATTTCTCATGATTAGTTGTTTGAGAGGCACATTTTAATCTCCAAGTTATTCCTAGAAATAATTCAACAAATTGGACTCTTTTTGTCTACACTAAAGAGCACTCTGATAATATTTCTTATGGATAAATAGAACTATGAAGAAGCCCTTAGAACAAAGTAGAACCCTATAGGATTTTGTACATTTAGAGTGGATCTATTGATAAAGATCCGTTGTATGAAGCCACAACCCATTGAAGCAACAAATCTGACTGTTCTCTGTGAGTAGCTTGTGAAACTATTCTAGATCAGAGTGGGAAATTTCAATAGAGGGAATATCCTCATATTTTTCCACTATAAATGGACTAGGAACAACCTGGGAAGGGGCTACTTTTCCTAAACGTTGAGAACGAGTTCAAGGAGGAACAACACCTTGGGGACCCTGATTACGAACTGTGTATTTATATGAGAAATAATGGGAGGAGAAGGGATTCCCCAAGGCACCCTCTCACAAGTGAAGAGTCAAGAGAACAATAAAATCCTTGCAAATATTATAATCAAATATGGGAAGATGATCTTCTAATTGCTCACCTTCAAAAAGGAGGTGTTGAATCCTGTAGGGAATCCTTGATTTGAGCTCCAACGAGAGTTTGAAGTCCCTTGTTAGATCCATAGATCTCACCTAAAAAAGAAGAGAATGTCTAGACAACATTTTGACTGATATCTGGAAGGGGCTCTCACATATTGGCTCTCTAAGTTCATGGGTAGCTCTAGAGATCTTGAAACTCCATATCGAGTTTCCTAAAGTCAATATTGGAAACTAATACGAGGAATGGGGCGGTTTGAGGCCTATCAGCTATTTCCCTACAATAAATTCCTCTAGATTCTCTATATCATTTTTTTAGAAAGCTTAGAGGTTTCCTTTGAGAGCCTCTTGAATTGCTAAGATTTAATGTCTCCAGTCCAAGCTAACAGAGGAAATGAGGGAGGAAAGAGCACGAAAGGGAGAAATTCTAAAGGTGGGTTTCGATGGCACTAGAGGCCACATCATCTGTAATGGAACCACTGTTGGGAGGCGCATCTTGGAGAAGAGGGCTACCGGCTCTACAAGGGAGGAAGCCTGCTGCCAGAAAATAGAGGCTATAATCGTTCAAGCCTGGTAAACTTCAATACCAACCCAACGATTAATATAATGAAGGTTCAATATACTCTTTATTTTGTATTCTTAAATTAAAATATTAATATTTTTTCAAATCATTTTGAAAATAAGGTGTTTCAACCAAATTTGAAATTGAAACATCCTAACAAAGTATCAAATTAGTCACCAAAATTTGACATGGAGACATTTTAAGGACGTATCCATGCTAATATTAAAAATTCAACCTTATCTATAAGAAATGACTAGGAAATTTAGTCGGTAATTATCAACATGAATTAGAAGGTAAAATTTTGTGGGCATTACCACAGAAGGAATTCAACAACTGAGAGTCACAATGAACCAGAATTCCTAAGCATCAAACTTCAACATGTACACATTCGCACCTCTCCCAGATTAGGGAATTCAAATTTTCTTTCCTTTCTCTTCCAACATTTCCATTTTCTAAATTCTCACAAGATCTTCACTCGGGCATTCTTCAATCCATTTCAAGCCTACTCGCTTCTGGATCTGCAACTTCTCCCAGAGAATGAACTACAACATTGTTATTATCAATTTGTGCATAATTGGTTTGATGCCGCTTTTGGTCAAACACAACCAGTTTATTGTGAGACAACTGTCATTTCTAACAATTGATAGTAGAAGGTGATATTGCTACAGTTTGTTGCATTATTTATCTTTGACTTCTATCACCTCCATATGGCCTATCCTTAGATAAGTTCCCACCTCTTGAAATTCATTTGAAATATTTGGACACCCTCCACTCAGAATCTCAACTTGGGGATTAACTCTTCCATTTGCAAAACCTTCTGTAATGTATAAACAAAATTTGTCCTATAGCTCCATGTCTGATACCATACGTAAACTCTGGCATACACTCTACATAGTGGTAGATAAGGAATTCAACATCAAATGTTTCTCTCTAATGTCTTTGCAATCAACAGGCAGAAAGAACTCCAAGATGTAGTCATTGGTCCCATAGTAGATACTCCTTAAGCAAATGCCAATAGAATCCCTTAAGCCAAACATGCATGCATAGTGCACTAATGGATACTCCATCTTACTGAAAGTTAATACATCGCTTGAAAAATATGGTTGAATGGACGCATATGCCCTTCTAGGAACACCTAGCCGAGGGGTTTTGAATGTAGTTAAATCTCGGGTTAGCAGTCTGCAGGGATCGATGCAAAGAGTTATGTCCAAGATTGTAGAGCCTTAAAAATAGATCAGGTGAAATTCCCAACAAATTTCACATCTCCACGAGACTATTGAAATTTTGCAAACCACTATTAGGGTTATAAGATAGGTGAGATAGCTGAGAGAATTTATGGATCCTAAAGGCACTAGCAACAAGTTGGACCTCATGAAAGCTACTCAAATGTATAATGAAATCGAAACCTTGATAAAGGAAGGGGATCTGCTGGGCATCGAGGTTGTCGATGAGGAAATCACCTGGTTAATGGAAGTGGGGAACTGATTGCAATTAGAGGTGATGAAGGTTTCTCTGAGCGTAATGGAGGATTTGAACAAGTGGAGGCCATGATTAGTAAATACAAGTCCTAAGCTGTGAAGCTTGTGGGTTGGGGATTGGACATGAAGGCCATATTGGTGAGTTTTGGTTCGGGCTTTGGCTTGCATAGGATTCAGAGGAGTGGCACACTACATATCAGAGGCAGTCTAACATTTGAAGGCAAAGGAGTGGTTGTGGCAGAGGATGGGATCTTGTATGGACCAATTGCATTTCATTGTTGTTAGAGTGTGGCATTTGCAAAGGGTTTCGTCAAGGAAGAGGGATCCTTTCATGTATTCTTTGTTTCTTGAAGAAGTAATGCAAGTAATGCAGGGATGTATGTGTATGTAAATGCTACCATCAATTTCTTGATCTACAATTTACAATTTTTATAACTAGCACTTGTTTTGGTGAATAAAATTATATATATATATATATATATATG
>APFE031724811.1:0-20969 GCA_000404065.3 Pinus taeda
TAATTTTATTAATTTTTATAAATTACTAATAGTAATTTTTAAGCTCCAGTTTTATGATAACCCATGGTATTCATGTGATCATAGCCTACTTAAAGGGGAAATTCTATCTTAGATCCATCTTAATTCTGGGTCTACCAAGTGCTCAGAGGGATAAATAGATTTCATCCCCCTAAGAGTGGTAGATGTGGAGTTAAGATGAATATAGGTTGGTTTTTATGATAATGAAGATATTAAATAGACTTAGGAAATTATATTGTAAAAACATCTTAAGGTGAATGGTTAAAGCATAGACATTGGACAAGTATATTTGTATACTTCTGTTTAAAACTAAAACAAATCCAGGGCTAAAAGCAATGGATTGATTGCACTATTCATTCTTCCATAACTTTCCAACATAGGCTGGAGTAAACAGATTGTAATTTGGGTAACTTTTCTAACTGCAAATAGGAACATACTTGTGTATTAGGGTGGTTATGAGGTCCCTAGAAGTGATGAATTTGAATTTTTCTTGGTTTTATATATAGTATTAGGTTTTTTCTCATGCTTTCTGTGAATGAAATGGGTGAATTTTATCCTACACCCACTAGGTTATCGATATGTAATTTCGGTAATTTTGATTTCAAAAGATATTTTAAAGAAATGCAATGATTTCATTTCGGTATTCAATAAACAAAATATTCTAATGGAATTCTGCATTTGTGGTTTACTTACACAGATTCCATGGAGAAATATTAGTGGTGTGACATCAATTGTCCTCAAGCAAAGGCTTTAGTTTTATTCTTTTCTAGAAGCAAATACTTTCTTCCAACATTTTTGAGTTCCATGAAAAATTTGAAAGTCCTAATAGTATTGAATAATGGGTTCAAGAGAGACATAGTATTCAGTTATGGGTTAAAGATATCGACATTGAATGATCTATTGCCCTTATCTTCACTTAGTTTAAGACTATTCACTTGGAGAGGATGCATGTGCCCCCACTTCAAGAGCATAGTAAAGTCATGTAGAACTTAGAGAAGCTATCTTTAAGATTTTAGTGAAGATTGGAAAAATGTCTGGGTTCAGTAACACCCAGTCCAGCATTAAGCTTCCAATAATGCTAGATTTTAAGCTGGAGCACTTTTGTGATTTGGAGGAGATGCCCCCTCGTATTTGTGACACATCTTCAATTGTGAATTGGACTATTACTAACTGTCATTTCCTTCAAAAGTTACCTGATGACTTGGGGAACCTCAACTCTTTAAGAATGTTAAGAAGGAAAGAAAGTACATAGCTAAGTTCTCTTATGCTTTCAAGTTTTCTTGGATATACAAGTTTCAGGTAGGAAAGTACATCTGTTAATGAAAATTTGTCTTGATAGAAGGCCCAATTTCAAATTCTAATGCTCTCAAAAAAATTGTATAACTTAATGTTTCTAAGGAAAGCATATTTTTTCAATTTTAACTATCATGATCCCATATTCCAACTTATTTTTCAGTAACCCATTAGGGCTTGTAGCTTTGAAAAATCCATGTCTTTTGAAGATCCTCTTCCATTAGAACGCAGTTTCCCTTTGGCAATAACCACATACAATGTCTTGATTTTGTTATTGAAGAAAATAGAGGTTGTGAAACAAGTGTGCCACACAAGGACTTGATCCATTGATATGTATCAATTATGGCTCTTGATGTAACAATGTCTTGATTTTGTTGCTTGAAAATAGAGGTTATGCTTTACTATTTGACATAATTTCTTACAATCTTTCCATAAGTATTGATTTGTAATCTCAGTCACTAAGGGATGACAGTAATGACAAAGGTAATATTCCATGGTTTGAAGTTCCCCTCTTATTAAATATTTAAATATATCACCACAATTTAACTGTTAGTTAAAGGAATTGTATTTGCTTTGTAAACAATTCATTGCTTGATTTATAGATTTTGATTTTTTCCCTTTTTTATATTTTTCTCAGATTTGGTATGAGATATCTTCCAAGATTTGGGTTCCCTAGTTTCCCCACCATAGCTACGAGGTTCAGATGCCATCATTAAATATTCTCGGAATGTTACGACTTTTCCAGTAAGTGTGCTTTGAAACATTGTTGTTGCTTTTCCATGGTGTTAATGCAAATAAGCACTGCAACTAGTGCCATTATATAGATTAAGTGCCGAAATATTGGTGGTCTTGTAATGATGGAGTGATTGTTTTATAGCTACTAAGCCCATATGCATTTTTATCTCTTATGTTGTCCTGAGATATTTAAATTCAGAATAAGAATTGAGGTCTCGTTTCCTCTGTAGATTGCAGTCGGTTTCTTGAACATAATATATAGTATATTATCTTTTAGTAATCAATTGTGGATGTGATCCTTCGTAGGAAAGGAAATTCAAAGTGACTTTGATTTCACATTGATTTGTCAAAACATCCACACAGGAAAGGAGATTCAAAGTGACACTGATTTGTCAAAATGGAGGCAAGAGAAAAGGAAACTTTATATTCAACAATGCTCTTAATTTCATATGTACATGCACAGACATATTAATAGAAAATATTGAAGGGTTTCCTAAGTAATATTTTCCATTCCACTGCATTCTTTATAGCTTCTAAATAAATAAATTGGAACAATTGATTACACTACTTGTTATTCTTTATTAATCAGTGGTTAAGATTTTGATATTGAACTGGCTAAGATTTTCTTCCTTCTATGAAATTGTGTGTTCTATAATGCTTCTTTTCCATTCACTATGTATAGCATATAAAGTGTTTCTAATGGAGTAGGAATATTGGAAAGTCTTGTGATCCTTAAACTATGTTCCAAGGCAGAAACCCAACAAGGCAGGGTAGGTGCATCCCCACAAAGGGGTCACAAATACCAAAGTTGGTATTGGCTAGTGCCTTGAGCTAGAAAATTTCCTTTACCATTGTATTAAAGTGAATCTGGAGAGGATTCTAATATTATCTTTATAAGATTTATATGAGTTAAGATTGATGAATAAAATTCATGAGACATGAGCTAGGATGTCCTTGCAAGGCGGTTGTTGATTATTGGAAGCTATGATGGCCATTATGTTAGGCCAGGTGGTCGCACTCCCTTGATCGTGAGCACGATTTTGATCAAGATGGAAGAATTCATAGTCTAGATTTACTGTTTAGCAGTGATAGTTAGTGGGATCATTCACAAAAGCTTCTGTTTCACTAATCATTTTTATAGAGTTGTCAGATTCAATTTCCAAAGGTTTTAATTACACTATAGAGTTGACTTCTGAGAGAGTTGTGATTCACAGTGTTAAGTATAGTAGCTATGAAACTTGAATGAAGACAAGCATAGTAGGGGTATCAGAATCTATTATAAGCTTACCTGCATATTATAAAGGATTTGGTTGGCTTTTTTATAATTTTATAAACAAGTTCCATGTCATGGAAATGTGAAAAAAAACAGTGATATTGCCACCATGTGGCTCTTGTCATATATGGTTTTATACTTTTTCAAAAAAATCTCTAAGATTTCACAATGCTAAGACTCTCTAGGAATTTACAAAGTTTTATTATTTAGTGAAAGACTCACCAAGATCTTACAAGATTTTATAATTAATTAAAATATTCGCCATGCCTGGTGAGAGATTCGCCAAAAAATTATATATACATATTATATTATTGATAAAACTGCCTTCCATTTTTCCTATATACGATGGAGATTCACCCATTTATTATACATATAAATTTATGGGGGGTTCTTAAAATTTTCCCTGGTGACAAAGGCAAGTCAGTAATGCAAGAAGAAGAAACCCCAACCACCTTGACTACAAAACAAAGGCTTGAGAAGTAGACTGAGGAGTATAGAGAAAATTGGCCTAATAGGGTCAATTTGCATTTGGAGAAGCTACTAAAAAAGGCCAATAGGGACAATCAAATCATCAGGCACATGGCTCGCCATTACAGGACCCGGAACAAGATTTGTAACATAAGGGTCAAGCGAATGAAAAGAAGGCTAAAACAAGCACTCAAAGGAAAAAAGGAGGATGATAGGCTTAGATCGCTTGTTGAAGCTTCCTTGTTTGATCAAGATAATTAATGGTGGTATTTTCCATAAATTTTGAGCAAGTTTTGAAGAATTTTTTCCTTTTGAATAATTTGGCAATTTTTGACACAAAAATTTTGGCTCTATGCGCAACGCCACTAGCAGTGCGATTTTCCTAGGGGCATCCAATGAGGGAATGGTCATAATTTTTGGATTCAGAATGATGATTACATGTACCCTGAGCATTTTCTAAGCTTTTAGAGTAGAATTGGTCAACCAAAAGGTTAAAAAACACCCAAAAAATGACCTTTCTCCCCTTTTTTGGACACGCAGAAGAAGTCTTGGGAGAACAGTTTGTGAAGGGTCAAATGACCTTCGAATGAAGAAATTAAAGATGTTATGGAAAGAAGACTTGAAGATATTTCCAATGAGCTATCATTAGATCAATTTGGACACCGGGAAGGCCTCCAAAATGGACCTGCAAAAAGCGCTATGCATAGGGCTTGGATGTTGCGCACAGGACAAAAATTGTGCTGAGTGTCTATCTCACTATTCCTTCACTGTAATTTTGTGTTTCCTCTCATAGATGGTGTTTTAATCATGTAAATGATGACGAGCCATGTAAATATGATGGATAATAAGTACTAGAAGGTAGATTCATTAGATTAAAAGTTATCTTAAGGACAAATGAATAAGTTTCCTCACTTTTAGAGGCAAGTTGTTCGGATGCTCAGATTCCAGTTTATTGTTCAATTTTGGTTAGATTAGCTCCTCATCTTAGGGATTTGACCCCTGAGGATGGGACAAGGTTGAATCAATGTCTATATCTTCTTCTCCTTTCTCATTGTAAAGGGTTAGATTCAGTTGGATGCTTAGGTTTTGAGTAGACATCATTTTGTAACAGTTTTCAGCAGGAGATTAATGAAAAGTTGGAGCTATTTCTTTGGGATCCATGTGGTATGAGGTTCAGTTTAGTTTTCTCTATTGTGATCATATGTTAAATTTTTTTTTTTTACTTCATCAATCATTTCATTGCTTTTAAGTAGATTTTTTCAAGTTGATAGGCAGAACCCATAATATTTATGCTCTGTTTTGGGAAAATATTCACAATCTATGTTTTCTTTAGTTTAGGAAGAATCCATGTTTGCTTGCATGCTCTTGCTAGCTCCTCACCTTTCTTGAATCACCTCACCCATCAAATCCTAGAGTGCTGACTCTTGTTCCTACCTTGCCCCATCGAACACCCTGCAATTTCGACCTAATTTCCTTGCCCTAATTGTTTGGCTCCGCCTAATCCAACAAAACCCTTCAAAATCAAATCAAACCTTATGCTACTATACCTAGCCTAATATCATTTTCTAGATCCATTCAATTTGGTTGAGATCCTTATGGAGAGAACCCTCTCCTGGCCTAGTAGGGATAGCTACTTGGCTAAGCGTGGTTTGTAGTTACCCCGGCATTTCCTTCCTTTAGCATGAGGTCCTATCTAGGTGATAACAAGGGGTTCATGAGGTAGTACACACAGTGGGTTAGGCAGACAAGATTTTGTGACTAGAGGAAGAAAACCACATAGTGGAAGTGTAACAAGAATGGAAATTGGTGACCTCCTAGAGGACTTCAAGATGGACATCCTGGGCACCCTTACAATGAAGTTGGATGTCCTGTAGGCCAAACAGAAACAAGCATTAGCATAACATAAATTGGCTATTTTTTTCCCACATTGTCGGAAGAAGCACTGCCAACAGGAGTGTCCATTGAACATGGTCCACACCTGCACTATCTGCACCATGGACCATGCCACTAAGCAATGTCCATTACTTCCAGGGCTGAAGGCATATTTTAAATAAGAAGCAGAGGAGACAGAGTTAGTATGCTTAATGAATTAGCATTGATAGTGGCAAGGCTGACCCACAGGTATGTCACAAGACACATCTCAGTTCTTTACTTCTTCGTCATTTAATTAACAGCAAAATTTCAGAGCAGCATGGCAAGGTCAGTCACCTGTCCCAAATTGGAAGTCCCAACCATTTCCTATGTCACCTTGGCCAACTCAGTCCTTTCTGGGTAATGGTTGGCTGAATTCTCCTTTTACTCCTTTTTTGCAAGGTAATGCATATCCATCTAAGTGGCATGTCTCTACTTCGCAAAATTCGAATTAGTCTCTGAATTAGCAACGACCTTTAGGGATAACTAATACTCCTATGGGGAAAGGTCCTCAACCTCAACCTATATTATCAACCCCATATCCATTACAGCAAAATCCTCAGCCCCTCTTCGTCCTGAACTACCAGTTCAACCGAATCCAAACCACAATAACAGATCGATTCACGTTGTGCAAATTGTTGAAAACTCAAACTATAATACCAAACAAAAAGAATGTAATGAGCTTAGACTGAGGTCGAGACGCGTCATCACTCCTAATGAAGATAGAGACCAACCACCAATTGAGTTAGGAACCCCACCTATACATACAACATCAATTGTGATTGACACTGAAATAAAACAACGAGAAGAAGTCATTGCGAATAAAGATCCTAAAAAAATTATGGTTACTCCTCCTCCGTTCCCTGAAAAATTAACAATACTTAAACCAATTATTTATCCAGAATTTGATCTCATAGGTGAACTAAAAAATCTTTGCATTTAAATTCCTCTCCTCCAGGCTATCCAAGATATTCCTATTTATGCTAAAACCATTAAAGAAATATGTGTGAAAAATCTTGTGAGGAAAGCAAAAGCTCCACCCATTATTCATGTTGTAGGGACCTTGTTTGATTTTCTCTTGGGAGGGGAAACACCAATAAAATATGAAGATCCTGGGAATCCCATAGTTACAGTCCAAATATATGGCTACTCCTTTCCAAACATGCTAGTTGGTTTGGGTGCAACCATTAACATCTTAACAACAGAAACCTATAAGACACTTGGTATCATAGCCCTGGAACCAACCATGACCCTGCTATAACTCATTGATCGTTCGGTGGTAAGACTTAAGGGAACTTTATAGGATATTATAGTTTTTTTTGATTCATGGGAGTACCTAGTATATTTTCTCGTCATAAACCTAGAAAGTCGATTAGATGGGCACCCTCTAATTTTGGGCAGACTATGGTTGGCAATAGTTGATGCTTACATAGGTTGCCGAGAGGGAACCATGACCATTGCTAAGGGGGATGCTATAAAAAATCTTGTTTTATATCCTCCTACCAAACCAAGTCTACCCATTTTGAAAATACATAAAGAACCACCCTCCTACTCAGAGCAAAGTATTCGTTCACCGCTTATAGTAGCAAAGGCGTCTGAGTTCAAAAATCAGACTAAAGAAGATGTAATCAATAATGTTATCAATCAGCCAACCAATATGAATAATATAAAATGTCAAATGTTAAAGGGAATTCTTGACAATGAGTCCTCAGAAGACCCTTTAAAAGATACTGATGATCAGCATATGCAGACAACTACCGTTCATAACAGCAAGCCTGTTGAAATTGAACTAGGAAAGATTTTAAACATTAATGATAGCCTGGACAGTGACCAACAACAAAAGCTCATTCAAGTTCTGCAAAAATATAAAGGGGATTTTTCTTGGGACTATCCAGACATGAAGGGAATAGACCCAAAATTATGTATGCATCATATCTACACCGAAAAGGATGCTCATCCTATTCGGCAACCTCAACAGAGATTGAATCGGCATCTCAAATATATTGTAAAAGAAGAGATATAAACACTGCTGGATGTGAATTTCATTTAACCCATTTTAGATAGAAAGTGGGTCTCTCCACTAGTATTTGTCCCCAAGAAAAATGGGAGGTGCCACATCTATGTGGATTATCAGGAATTGAACAAGGCCACATAGAAATATCACTTCCCTCTTCCATTTATTGATCAGGTCATGGATACACTAGTAGGAAAAATTTCTTTTCTTTTCTGGATGGCTTCAGCGACTAAAATTAGATCCAAAATGCCCCTAAAGACCAAGACAAAACCACCTTTACCTTCTCGTGGGGTACATTCACTTACAGAGTGTTACTGTTTGGCTTATGCAATGCCCCAGCTATGTTTCAAAGGGCCGTACTCAGCGTTTTTCTTGATCTGATAAATGAAGGACTTGAATTTTACATTGATTACTTTACCTTATATGGAGATGACTTTGATCAAGTGCTACAAACATTAGAGAAGGTTTTGGAATGATGCATCACCACCAAGTTGCGTTTAAGCAATGTCAAGTGTCACATGATGATGTCAAAAGGTGTAATCCTAAGACATTACATTTTTGTAGTTGGGATACAGGTAGATCCAGCAAAGATAAAGGTAATTCTCCTACTACCTACACCTTGTGCTCAGATAGAGCTATGTAGCTTCCTTGGATATGCAAGTTATTATCATAGGATTATAAAAAAAAATCACAAATCGTTGCACCTTTGTATGCCTTAACAGGAAATGTCAACTTTAAATGGTCTGATAAATGTGACACAACTTTTACATATTTGAATAAATTAGTTTCGACGGAACCAGTATTATGTGGACCCAACTGGGAGCTTCCCTTTCACATCTCTATGGAGGCATCAGATGTAGCTATAGGTGTTGTCCTCAGCCAAGAGAAGGATAGAAAGCCTTATGCTATTTATTATATCATCAAAAATCTTACTGCTACTGAACTTTATCACACAGTAACATTAAAGGAATTCTTAGCTGTCGTTTATTCCATTAACATATTTAGACATCATATAACTATCTATCAAGTTTTTCTACATACTAATCATTCTGCCATTAGATACTTAGATAACAAACCTATTACAAATGGTCGCGTGACTCTTTGGATGTTACTTTTGCAGGAGTTTGATATCACCATTAAAGATTGTCCAGGGAAGGAAAAATCAGTCGCATATTTTATGTCTCGGATTCCCAAGATAAATGATCCATTGGTAGTATATGACCAGCTTCCAGATAAACATTTGTTTGTCGTAGCAGTCAAAATGCCATGGTATGTAGATGTAGCAAACTATCTGATAGTAGGAAAGCTTCCTAGACACTTGAGAATAAGGGAAAGGAAACATATTGTCCAACACAATGCCCAATTTTCTTGGATTAGAGGATACCTTTTTTATATAGGGTGTAATATGTGCATACACAGATGCATTTATGAAGATGAAATTTACAACATCTTGAAGGCTTGCCATGACGATCCCTACGGAGGACACTTCGTAGATCACAGAACGAGGCATAAGGTACTATATATGGGCTATTAATGGCCTCCTATTTTTAAAGACGCTAAGAAATATGTCCAGGCTTGTGATAGCTTCCAATGGACGGGCCATCCTAGTCAATCTAATGAAATGCCACTGCAACCCAATTGGTAATAGAACGTTTTGAACGAAGGGCATTTGATTTTGTTAGCCCATTCCATCCACCATCAAACCAAAATGCCTACATACTGGTTGCCACAAACTATGTAACCGAATGGGTAGAAATAGTAGTTTTTCCAAGAGCTATAGAAGAATTCATAATTAATTTCCTTTTTGGATTATTTATGCAGTATGGTTTACCTAGGGAAGTGATAATAGACGGAGGAGGAAAATTTGTAGGACATAAGATTACAACGACTCTACGGAACCAACACATCACCAATAGATTCACTTCCTTGTATCACTCGCAGGTGAATGGGCAGGTTGAAAGAACTAATAAGGTCATCGAATAAATTTGGACCAAGACAGTTTCAACACATTGACGGGATTGCGCTGCTAGACTGCCAGAGGCCTTGTGGGCCTATCTCACAACTTGGCAAAATACTACTGGATATTCTTCATGCCAACTTGTATTTGGAAAAGAACCTATCTTTTCTATTGAATTTGAAATAAAGACTCTCAGAACAGCCCAGGAAGTGGGATTGGATCTGACAGAGGTCCAAACCAAATGAATTCAACAAATAAATTAATTGGACGAGGCTCGACTACTTTCTCTACAACACACAACAATTATTCAGTAGCAAATGGAAAAGTGGCACGTCCATCTTATTAAAAAGAAGATGTTTCAAAAAGGAGACTCGAAACTCCTCTATGTTTCCAGATTCCAAGACTTTCTAGTCATGTTATAGACAAGGTGGCTTGGCCCTTATGAAATTCAAGAGGTACACAAAAATCACACTCTCACTCTGACTTCCATTGATGAGTCTAGCCATTCTTTCAAGGTGAACAGACATTGGGTGCATCTTTATCACAAACCACTCACCAAAGAGTCTTTTTTTCAACAGGTACATGATGATCCAACTATTCAAATTTTACTTTCGGGGAGTAATGATCCGACAACTTTACTTTCATAAAAATGTATATTTCTTCAGCTGTAAATAATGTATATATTCTCTTTACGGTTAGTTGCAATTTAGTTAGGCATCACTATGTAAATACGAGGATTTCTCTTGTTTCTGGGTGTGTTTAATAAATTATTTTCAATCCATTGAGCAACTGTTCTTCAATAAATTGAACAGCTAAAATTTTCCCTTTTGTGTATTTTGCTGTTCAATCCATTGAACAACTCCAATTTTTCTTTTTGTATGTTTTTCTATTCAATCGATTGAACGATTGTTGCTCAATCAATTTAATAACGACGATTTATTTTTGTGTGTTTTTTATTCAATCGATTGAATGATTGTTGTTCAATGAATTCAACATCACCAATTTATTTTTATGCGTTTTGTTGTTCAATTGATTGAACGATTGATGTTCAATCAATTGAACAACACTGATTTATTTTTGTGTGTTTTGTTGTTCAATCAATTGAACAATTGCTAATTCAATTAATTGAACAACACCAATTTTTTGTGTGTGTTTTGTTGTTCAATAGATTGAACGATTGTTGTTCAATCAATTGAACAACACTGATTTCTTTTTGTGTGTTTGTTGTTCAATCAATTGAACCACTGTTGTTCGGTAAAGAAAATAGTTGTGATTTCTTTTTGTTGTTCCATTGCCGATCATTATTGTTTCCATTATCTTTCTCTTCTATGTTTTTAGTGAAACCATCTGTTTGGATTTGGAATTTGTAAGATAAAAGAAAAAACAGTAATATTAATACCATAATGATTGTAAAACCTTTGATTGTCATCTATTCCGAAACTGACCTGGTTCATCTATATAATGACTGGTTGAATATCTTCTCTTTGGACACATCATTAAATGATTTACTATCTTAATACCATGTTGGTTTATCTTTCACACTTTGAATGGATAATTCCCTTTGATATGATGATATAGGGATAAAATTGTATCTTTCATTGGCATTTTTTTACTTCTTACACCATCCCTGACTCTTAAGGAGTAAACGAGCCTCCCTCCCTTTACAATAAAAATATAAAAATATGAACTATGAAAATACAACATCCATTTTCTTAAAGAGGATAGGGGGTCTCATCATGAGCGAGCCTACCATGATCATTAGGGTGTAACAAATGAAATTCCATTATGGCCACCACACCAGGATAATGACCTTCTTGATAGTTAAAACCATCAGAAAGACAGGAGGTCTCATCATGAGCTGGCCTGATCACTTTTTTATATCCTAGTGAATGGCACTATGAGTATATGGTCACCATGCGAGCATAGTGGTCTCTTTATAGAAAGGAAAAATAAAATCATCTAAATACTAAAAGGAGGAATCTGGCTCATTTTTAGGTTAAAAAGCAACCCTGTCAAGGCTCTGAATGCTTGCAGGCATCAGTGGCTCTGCTTGTGGTAATGAAGTACTCTATTACATTGCCAAATACTCTTTATCCTATTACCCCCTACTGATTCATTTCTAAATGGGAATTTACCATTTGAACACCATTCATAACTAACTTAACCAACATGCATGGTAAACCATATCTTTATACGCATTATATCATTATTGTCCAATCAACCGATACCAACAGTCCTTAATATTTAGCATTGGTCATGTGTTCGTCAACTTTTCCACCTAAGGTAAATATCTCTTCACATAATGATCTAATCTATGTTCTATTCCTTTTTACGGGCATTTCAAATATTTTGACATGTACTACTCCGATTGCTTTTGTCTTATTTTACGTTGCTTTGATTGATTGTCTAGCTTCATTTATGACTTTCCTCTCCCTTTTTCCCATGCTTTTTGGGCATGGACACCCCTTTCTGATTGGAGGGGGGACGATCTACATTATGGATAGCATGTGTGATGATTATTAAACTACTTTCTGGTTGAAGGACTGCATTATGAATGTGCGTGCGTAATAATTATCAAACCAATTTCTGATTGGAGGGGGGACGGCCTGTGTTATGGATAGCATGCAAATTAATTATGATGCTACACCAACTAGTGCTAATGAGACAAATAACATAATTTCCTTTGATATTAACTCTCGAATAATGTCACTGCTCTATCAATAGCTTTAATGTTCTACGATGTTGTTCTGAACTCTGAAATTGTGAGAAGAGTACATGCAAACTTGCAAGTGAACCAATTACTATGAAAGAAAAATCATGGGAGGAAAATCCATCTACAATGAACCTATAGTGCTTCGGGTCTCAAAACAGGCTCATGAAATTCTTTAGTGCGCTGGCTGGCTTCAATACCTTACTAGATTATAGGGATTTCATGAGGAAATAACATTTGAATTTTTGTAGAATTTACAGAATGGGCGCACGATGGTAAAAGGGAGAAACATAAAAGTCTCTGAAGTAATTATAGCCAAAGTCTTAGGAATTCCAGAAGAAGGTATGAGATGGATAGATAAGCTTGTTCTTCTACAAGAAACAGTCATAGTATTTCAAGATCCAAAAGAACAACTAGTGTGCAAAGGAAAAAGGATTCACCCTATAGCTTTAAGGCAACCATGGTAGGAACTGCAAGAAATTATACAAATGTATATCACATGTGCCAGACACCAAGACATGGTAAAACCTCGACAACTTAAACTGTTAGATATTTTGAAGCAGAAAATTACAGTTAATCTGCCATTTTATTTAAATTCTTGATTGCATGACATTGTTAGTCAAGTCAGAATGGCTAAGGACCCACATCTTGTCATCAACCATCATGGGCTGATTAAATTAATCATCATTCATGGACTGGCCCAACAACAATTGACCTGGGATAACCTTGTAAATCCTTATTTGACCCCACCTAAAGAAAACCCAAAGACTAAACAGCAGGGGGAAGAGTAATAGGTCTGAATAGGACAAGAAAAAGAAGGAATCCTTCCTTTCCCTTGGGCCCAGTAAAGCGTAAACGCTCTGCGAGGATAAAATCACAGGATCACACCCTAATTCAAATAGAAGAAGCAGGGTCATCTCATATTCCCTCTCCAATTCCACTAGATGACTCTTTGTATGACTATGGGGAAGGAGTTTCCTTAGTACTGGAGAATATGGGGACATTCTGTCGAGAAAGGGAGCTATCTCGAAATTTTGAAGGGAAAAATTATGCCCCTAACCAGTCTTCCCTTGCCAGTAGTTCTGGCCATGCTAAAACTTTTCCATTTACAGATAATTTGGAGGGTCAGTGGGAATCAGTTCCTTCTATGGATGAGCCCCTTGTGAAATAGGTCCATTGATCTGAAATGATCATATGTCAAACTGAGGTAGAATTGATTAATGCCATTAGTGAACATAATGTTAAATGAAAGTGATTTTATCGTGAGAACTTCTTGAGAATAAAGACTTTATGAAAGATGATAAACATAAGCAAGATGAAAAATAGAAGTGAAAAAAGAAAATACACAGCAATACCAAATAACAATATTGATTATGGAATTCGTCCTTGATGGATTACGTCTTTGAGTCCACTTTCAAGATGGGCGACTGCTTTATTAGGATTGAATTCAAAGGAGGTTGATTACATAGCAAATTGACCAAACTGAATGTGTGCATAGGCACTTCTTATCATTGTCACAAGAAATCACTCTGAATCATCTTTCCAATGCTTGTCTCAGTTCCCAATTCTGACTCTCGATGCTCATGTCACACTGAGAACAAAACAACCTATATCCTTCAGAATCTGCATACAAAACTAAAAAATGACTCTCCCTCTTCTTCATGAGTAAAAGGAAGAATTTATAGGCTCAGTAGGTTCATTCGAACTCCTTTTGACTAAACTTGGGATGAATGTCTAGCAAAAGGGTTCATGAGTCTCAGTCCTATCATGGTTGAACACCTAAGGATAAGGTGGCCATGGTAGTTGAATTAATACAGGACTAAAATATCATTACAAACCCACTTTAGACTTTAGGATAGGTGTAAATACGCTAGCCGTTAGCTAACTGGGTGGAGAAAGTTGAAAGCCAACATGTGACTGCTGCAATCTAACCACTGGATGCCACATCCACAGTCATCATCCCAATGGTCTTGGCTCGTGGTGCGGCTTGCCACGTGAATAGGTGCAGTTGTAATTTCTTGTGGCCATGTACCCTGGTGATTTTGGTGACTCATGAAAGTGCTGCTAACTTCACCTATTGCAGTTACTACCCTGCTCACATGCCGACTGCAACCTAGCGGTAACATAACCTCTGACTGCTACTCCACTTCTCACATGACAATGGTCCCCGTGGTCTTCTCCCCACTCAGTTTCACTGTAGTTACGATTGTGGGTTGGAATTATAATGTTTTCTAAATGTATTTGTTTATGTAATGTGTTTATACTTTTTACAAAGGTTTGAGGGTTAGGTTTAGGGTTTGTAGACCTAGGTGTCCACCTTAGGGTTTTTCTTTTTAATATAATGCTTTCAATACAAGTCTTTTATGACTTGGAACATCAAATTACAACACCCTTTTACAATAAATTGTCACAATGTGACATCACCTAATGACCACATCACTGCACCACACATTACTGACGACGATTGAATGATGCTCGTGAACTGCATGCTCACGATGAACTGAACCTGTGCAACTGATTTGATGAGATCCCCCTGGATCAATCCTCTCCACTTGAAAGATTTTGGACCAGAAAAGTTTGATTTTAAGCAGATATTAGGTGAGGGTACAGTTCCCTCACTTTTTCGATTTCCATCCACCTTTCGTTGCTCAAATTCATGCCTTTGAGTCCTACTCGAAGATATTCAACATCTCCATGCCTCGAAGATTGAATATTCCTGTCGAAGATGATATCTTCTTGCAACTCATTCATATACTCAGGTGCCAAATCATCGATAGTGGAAATTTGTCTATCTTCCTGAGGATCCATGATCATCAAAGGTTCATACAATTTTAGATTTTTCACATTTACAACTGAGTAAATTCACATGTAAGGAGATAAATTTAATCGAAATGCATTATTTCCAATCTTTTCCATAATCTTAAAAGGGCCATACCTGATAGGTTTCAGTTTCTTACCTTCTCCTTTCAGCCTGCCTTTACTGATATACAACCATACCTAATCGCCGGCGTGAAAATGATGATCACCTCAATGCTTGTCATGGCACATTTTATACTTGGCCTGACTCTTCTCTAACTGATCCTACACTACTGCATGTATCTGTTGTATCTATTGAATGAACTTAACTACTTTGTTCGCATCATCATCTCCACCCACTTTATCCTCTTCACCAAACATGAGATCCATCAGTGACTTCGGTAGATACCCAAAACATGTTTCGAATGGCAATCAATTAGTTGATGAATATAAGGCTTGGTTCTAAGCATGCTGCACATAAGGTAAATATTCATCCCACAATTTAGGATGTTTACTACAATAAGCTTAGAGAATATGTATTACTGCCCTGTTCACCACTTTAGTTTGTCCGTCAATCTGTGGATGAAAAGTTGTGCTCTTCTTCAGCTTTATGTCCACGAGTTCCCATAAAGTGGACCAAAATTCTCCTACAAAATGAGTGTCTCGATTAGAAATAATGGAAGTAGGTAACCCAAAATGAATCCATACCTGATCGAAGAATATCTTTGCAGTCTATTTAGTTGTCACTTTCTTTTTGCATGGAGAAAGAATACAAATCTTGTTGAATCTGTCAACTACAACATATAGGTAATCATGCCCTCTCCTGGACATAGGAAGTCCTCCAACAAAATCCATGGAAATATTGTCCCATGGTTGCAAAGGAATTGGAAGTGGCATGTGTAAACCAATATTTCGATTGCCTGGTTTACTGGTCGAACACATCTCACATCCTTTAATGTATTTAGCAACAGTTCCATACATAGGAGGCTAGTAATAATACCTTTGAACTTGTGCCATTGTTTTTCTTACTACAAAATGTCCTGAAATGCAAGAAGAATGTGCTTCCCAAACAACATACGATCTTTCTGTCTGTGGTATGCATAACTTACCCAGATGATAAAACAACCTATCATGAACATGATAATTGATTTCTTCCACCTGAGCACCATGAGTTAGTGATTCATAAATATCTTTGAAATCAACATCCATACTTTATTGTTCTATATAACTTTCATGCTTTAAAGAACTACTATGCAACACTATTGAAGCATTCAAGGATGGTCTAGACAACATATAAACTACTTTGTTTGTGACACCTTTCTTGTACTTAATTACAAAGCAAAACTTTTGAAGAAATCCCATCCATCTATAATGACGAGATTGTTGCAACTTAGTTTGAGACTAAAGGTACTGAAGCAGCTGATGATCTATATGAATCAGTGTTTCCTTACCCATTAAATGATGTTTCCACTTCTTAAAACTTTCAACCAAGGAAAATAGTTCTTTATCATATGTCGGATAATTCATTACCACCTTAGAAAAATTTTCTGAACGAAATCAAATTGGTTTCCCTTTTTGAAGTAAGACTGCACCCATTGCATAACCACTAGCATCTATTTCAATTTCAAATGGCTATTGAATATATGGTAAAGCTAATATTGGTGTTGTGACTATTTTCTAGTTAAGTGTATCAAAATATTTTTAATGTTTACCTCCCCACTGAATGGGAACATTAGAACCTGTTAAAGCATGTAACGGTGAAGGAATCAAAGAAAAGTGAGAAATAAATTTTCTCCAATACTGAATTGCACCTAAAAAAATTCTAACTTCAGACACATTCTGTGGTCTTGGCCACTTAAAAATCACATCGATTTTAGCTGGATCTATTTTTAAACTTCCACCTCCAACTATGTAACCAAGATAATTCAGTGCAGTTTTCCCAAACTCACATTTGGAAAGTTTAAGATACAACTTTTCTCTATGAAATACTTCGAAAACATGCTTAACATGCTCTTTTATACTGGAACTGAAAATTAGAATGTCATCTAAGTAGATTATGACAAATTTATCAATGTATGGGTGGCAAACATCATTCATAACCCGCATGAAAGTTGTTGGTGCATTACATAAACCAAAAGGAATTACCAACCATTCAAATATTCCCTATCTAGTTTTGAATGCAATCTTCTAGATGCCATTTTCTGCTATGCAGATTTGATGATACCCACTTCTTAAATCTAACTTAGTGAAATAGACAACATTTTTCAGTTGATCAAGTAAATCATCCATCATGGGAAGAGGATACATGTTTCTAATTGTTATCTTGTTTAAGGCCCTGAAGTCGACACACATTCACCATGTATCGTCTTTCTTAGGAACAAAAATTATGGGTGAGCCATATGCCATATGGAGATGAACTAGGTCAAATAAAACCTTTTTCAATCAATTCTTGGATTCGTTTCTTTATTTCTTCATTTTGTATAACTGATAGGTGATACATTCTGATATTAGGAAGAGGGGCATGAGACATTAATTGTATTTCATGTTGTATTTCTCTTTTAGGAGGTATATGTTTTGGTTCCTTATATAGATTTTGAAAAGAATCTGTAGAAATTCCCACCTGTAGATCACTTGATAATGCAATAGATTAAAGGAAAATACTTGATCTACTTCTACAACCAATTTAGCAGAAGCTTAATCGAACATGAGCAACATCAAGAAGAACACATCTAACTGATAAGAAGGAATCAATCAAACATAACACATAAGATATAACCCAGGGAAAGCCTCAGCCTAAAAGCCCAACTTTGTTTTATCATACAAGTGGAAATATAGCGAGTATTACAAAAAGAATCAGCTCAAAAGCTATCCTGCTCTCTCTGCAATGCCTCTACTGCTCATAGACAGTCAAAGGCCTCTATCTAACCTCTAGTCTGCCCTCCAAGCCTCTTATTTCTTTGCGCAATTATGATTGGGGTCCAATGCAACTGCTCGTGTGAATTGGCCAATTGGCCTCTTCACACACTCACTAACCTTTGATCCAACTACGCAGTCCTGAAGGAGATAAATCCTCATCATGGATGAGCTTCCTTTATAGGAAAAATATTCATCCAATTGATAGTACACTATCCCTTCTCTAATCTCAACTGGGTCTCTGCCTGAACTAACATGCATGAATTATTCATAAGAGAATATTCAGTTATCTGAAGTGCAGTAGTTATATGCAAGCATGCATTAACTAACTGAACATACTTAATTTAAACAAACTATTTAAATCAATTATAACTGGACTTGACTCAATTAACTGAGCCAACTAATATATCTCAAATTAGAAATCATCCTTATCTCTTTAACTGATGGATAAATTCCTCAATTAATAGAGAAATTGTTGCATGTCTTGACATAGACATCATGTTTGATTTTTCACAACTAATTAATTCATGGAGAATTAATTAATTTATTTTCAAACAACTGTTAAGTTTAAATTTGAATTTTAATTCCTATTTTTAGTCGAGGGACTGACTAAAATAGGAATCCATCCTGAACTGCTAAAAATGGAATGTTATTTTTAGCACTTCCATTTTTCATTCCCTATTGCTCAATCCAGCACTGGTACCCAAACTGCTATTTAAAGCAGTTCTATTTTTAATAATTCTATTTTTAGCATTTCTTGTTTCTATTTTCAACACTCCCTCTGAACAAGAAAGGCATTGAACTTGAACCCAATCATGTAACTCTGGAATTTTTTACATGCAACACTACCAAGTGTGGTTGCTCCAGCAACTCTCGGAACAAAAAAACTCCCCACAGACCTCTTTGTTGGGCTAGAAGCATACTCTGATGTTGAAGCTCTACCTGTCGCTGACAAGTGCTCCCCCTCTGACCTCTAAGCTGCTACAACACTCCATGCATCTTGCACCATTGCACACCTCTCTGTGCCATCCTGCACTGGTGCAACTCTCCTGTGCCTCTCACATTGTTGCAGCCTACTAGCTCCACACAGTCCTAGGACTGCTACATTGTAGCTCTCTCTGTTGCTCCATCCGCATCTGTCTCTACCCAATCATCCAGTCCTGCTACTCCTTGTTGGGGCTCCTGTAGTAAAGTCAAATCAAAGAGGTTGGGTACCTCAAGGATCCTGCCCCTCCTCCTTGAGACAATCACTCCACATTGCCCCACCTCTTGCCTGGAGGTATGGCTGCATGTGATCCCTCTGCCCACCTGGCTTGAATTTTCCCCCTACTGGTGATCTCTACATGAGTGGATGCCTCCACTCTATCTCCTTTCAGCTTCCCCAGTTGTGGTTGCTCCACAACCTCCTGAAGCTGCTTCACCAATTGTGGCTCCTCCACAATCATCTAAGACTTCTTCTGGTGCTACATGTTGAGAGGTAATGTACTCTCCCTCTCAACCATCAAGTCTTCATCAGTTGCCTTGCTCCTTAAGGCTTTGCATGCATCTTGAACCTCAAGAGCATATAGTTTTTTTACCTGTGAACTGATCTGCTTCACCTATCTAGTGATGATGTGTCTAAGGAAAACCTTTCCCTTACTGAAGACTACATCATAGCCTCTGCCTTCTAGCATTGCGATCGACACCAAGTTACTCTTTAGTCCTGGTACATACTTGACATTGGTTAAGGTAAGGCAAGCTCCATGCTCCCTCTGAAAAATAATCATGCCTACACTTGAAAAACTATACTTTTCATCATTACCCATTGCTATGAGTATCTCGAGATATTTCTCCTCCAAAATAATGAAGAAAGTCTTGTCACCAGTCATGTGGAAAGAAGCTCCACTGTCAAGAAACCAACCACTTCCCACCATGGATGAAATCATGCATGTGAACAGTGTGAGATCCAACTTGAACTGTGAAGCAAGTGCCTCACCTTCTGATCCTTCCACAAATCCCTTCTTGGATTTCCTCAGTGGACAATTTGTAGCAAAATGGCCCACCTCATGACAATGAAATCATTGCACTTTCGATTTGTCAAACTTCTTCCCACCATGGGAAGAACTGGATTCAAAAAGGGAAACCTTCTCCTTCCCCTTCTTCGCCTTACTCACTAAGGCACAATTTTCTTCATCCTCCACGGATGAAGAACCATCTCTGGAGCTTCTTCTTATCTCCTCATGCATCAAACCTAACCAATGTCATTCCCAATTTGGAAGTTTCTCTCTTCCATTAACCGAGTCCTAGTAGCTATGCCAGCTCCTAGGAAGACCGAGGAGTGCAAGATTCACCATGTCATCATCAGCTGTCACGATCCCTACAATTCCAAGTTCATCCCTGCATGAGGTGAGCTTGTTCAGATACATAGAGATCGTGTCGCCCCTTTCACACTTGATCTTTTGAAGTTTGTCCTTCAGTGCCAGCTTCCTATGATCACTGCTATTCTAATATAGATCTTTCAATGTTTTCCACATTGAAAATGATGTTTCCTTCCCATGGAGACTCGAGACTATGTTATCTCGAACTCCCTCCAGAAGGATTCTCCTTGCTCTAGCCACACATTTCTTCCATTCAGCCAATTCAACAGCACCAGTCAGCTTGGGGAATTCTTCTGAGGGTAAGGGTGATTCAAAGGCCCAAGCATCAAAGGCGTATGGGTTTCATGAAATGGTTCTAGGAATAAGGTAAGGGCGTCACATGTCCCATCCAATCCGGTGCTTATAAGGGAAGGGGAGCTCGACTCACTCAATTCAATGACATTGAGAATATATGCTTTGGTGGAGGTTTTCACATCTTTCTCTCCTATTCTTTCCATTTGAGGAGGCGGAGGTTTTGGAATATT